>CAUYQS010101878.1:0-10256 GCA_963574585.1 Otolemur crassicaudatus | reverse complement strand
TGTGGTATAAGTACACCACGGAATACTATTCAGCCATTTAAAAAAAATGGAGACTTTACAGCCTTTGTATTAACCTGGATGGAAGTGGAACACATTATTCTTAGTAAAGCAGCACAAGAATGGAGAAGCATGAATCCTATGTACTCAATTTTGATATGAGGACAATTAATGACAATTAATGACACAGTGGGAGTGGGGGAAGGGTGAAGCAGAAAAAGAAAGAAGGAGGGAGGGGTGGGGAAAGGAAGAGCAGAGAGAAGGAAGGAGGGAGGGGGTGGGGTCTTGTTGTGCGCCACAACTTTGGAGAGCAAGACTTGTAAGAGGGACTTTACCTAACAAATGCAATAAGTGTAACCTGGTTTCTTGTACCTTCAATGAATCCCCAACAATAATAATAAAAAAAAGTATATACTGTATGATTCCACTTATATAAATTCTAAGACATCCTATATAATATACAATAACAGAAAGCAGATCAGTGTGACCAGGACTTTGGGCATCAAGATGAGCATGACTCCAAAAAGACTCCAGGGAAGTTTTGGGGTGCCAGACCTGTTTGTTTTCTTGACTGATCAAGGGTGCGAGGGTGAAGCTGAGAATCCCTGGGAGTGCCTCCCCTCTACAAAGTTCATAGTTGGGGGAAGGTAGTCTAGGAGGCAGGTTTTGGGGTACAGATATAAAGGGGGCCCAAATACTATTTAGGTTAAAAGGCCAGAATTACTTCTCTATTTATTTATTTTTTATTGAGACAGAGTCTCACTTTGTCACCCTCTGTAGAGTATTGTGGCATCATACCTCATAGCAACCTCAAACTCTTGGGCTCAAGTGATTCTGTTGCCTCAGCCTCCAACCTAGTAGCTGGGATTACAGGCACCCACCACAACACCCAGCTATTTTTTTGTTCTGTTTTGTTTGCTTTTGCAGGTCTTGGCCAGGTTCGAACCTACCAGCCCCCGCACATGTGGCCAACACCCTAAACACTCAGCTACAGACACGAAGCCAAGTTACTTCTTTCTAAGGGGCTGAACCCCAAGGTTGCCCATGGGTTAGGGCCAAACTCTCCTCTCCTTGCACCCTGTGTGTACATCTGCAGCTGCTGGTGACTTCCCACTTCCTCCCAGAGACAGTGATCCAAAAGGACCCCGCTGGTTCCTGGTGCTTTGGGCAATGGCTCAGACAAGGGGTTTTCTAACTTCAGGGCACAACTATATTCAAGGAAGGAAGGCTTCCTAAAAATGCAGGTGTCTGGTTCCCCCTCAGGCCTGCTAAATAAAAGCTCTTGAGTTAACTCAGAAATCTGTATTTTATTAGGCTCTCACAAGAGAATCTAATACCCACAAATGTTTGCACAACCCTCACTTGGAACCTGCATGATCACAACTGAGTGATCACAGGGCAGAAATACCCTTTCCCTTAAATCTCCCGTAAGTGGTGGCTTAGCAGAACTGGAAAACAACAGTGCTAAACTATAAACAGAAGAACAGCCTTAATGAAGGCATTTCTGGCCTGAGTCACCATTCTGGGAGTGTACAGGATAGTGTGAATCACGGTAGGCTTCCTAGTGAGCTTCCTAGCACCCTCTGTGCACAGCAGGAACTCGTCAGCCTCAGCTGGGCTAGAGGCACTCTGGGGAGCTGGGGCTGGCTGCCTGTTTAGAACACCTGTAGTGCTTTCAGAAGGAAAAAAAGGCTCCTGTCAATAGCAGAATCATGATGTTTCCCTTGCCTTCCTCATTTAAATACTTTCAAGGAGTGGGAGGAAGGAGAGCCCAGAATGATAACCTGTGTACTCTGAAAGTGAAAGACAAGCAGTCTGGGAAGGGAAGGGGGAAGTGTAGGAGCAAAGATTCCAAGTCTCTGCCAGGTGGTTCTCATGGACAGGAACCCACTGCGACACTGACAGCAGCCAGCCAGGCTTGCAAACAGCACCACGAACAGTGGACACCGCCCATTTCCCATCCTGTACCACTGCATGGTTGGAAAGGGACACACCCACTGTTTGGCCTCAACAGCCTGATGTTGCTCATCACATTGTAAGACTGGTGTCACAGAAAGGTCTCAGAATTGGACAGGTTCAAATTCCAGCTCTGTCACTTATTGGCTTGGGAGTGGATTTCCTGGGAAGCTAACCCAGCTTACCTACAGGGCCTCCGGCTTACCTAGCACCTCCGAAGCCTTCAACCTCATTTTGAATACACAATTTTGTACTCTCTCTTGAGGGGCAGCCCAAATTTTAAATCTTTAAGCCCTCCGAGACCTGGATCCACCTCTAAAAGGGGAGGATACCCCCCACAGGACAAGGAATGATAATGACCACCTTGTAGGATTGTCCTAGAGACAATCTGAGAGCAACAAGCCACACACCTAAAGGTAACCCTGTCAGAGTGCCTGACCTTGTCACTGGAGGGACGTTGCATCCCTTGACCATGAGGACCTGTGTCATTGGATTTCTCTCTAACAACTGTGACTCTGGAGATAAAAGCATGGTGCAGGGGTCCCTTCGCCAGCACTTCTTAGCAGCTTTTTGAGGGAAAGCATTTCAATATTTAGACACTGTGCTTTTCTGATGGGTGTGAAGATCAAAATAATAAAACTTCAGTCTGCAAAGAGAGAGAATAGAAACCAGCAGCAGACTGTTCCTCTCAGATAAACAAACCTAATAATATCTGCTTAACTAATGCCCAGCATGTTCTCTGTGAGGCCTGGGCTCTGAGGAGGTTCTGCATGTCTGTAGCATCCTACACCCACCCAGCTCAAAGAGCATGGCTCACAAGGCCGTGGAGCAAACGTAATTGTCCAGTTGCTTACGCGTGGCATACAAAAAGATACATGCATGTTGAAGCATATCACATGTAAGCACCTGGGCAAGATCTTCCTTCATTTGCTTGGCTCACTCCCTACAAGCACCACTCACATTCTGGTCCAATTACTAATTGCTGTCTAATATATCACCCCGGAACTAAGTGGCTCAAAAGAGCATCAAGCATTTTGTAATGAGCATTGTATTACTATTTCCCCCAGCCCTGGAGCTGACCAAGCCCAGCGAGGCAGGTCTGGATCCAGATCTCTCATCCAGATGCAGTCAGTGGCTCGGGTTAGAGCTGTGGGAAGGCTTCCTCACACACACAGCTGGCTGTGGTGCTGCCTGTTGACTGGGATCCCAGCTGGGAGTGCTGGCCTCTGTGTGAACTGGGCTTCCTCCTAGCATGGGGGATAGCTCAGCATGCAGAGAAAGAGTGGGCACAAGTGGATTGCCTGGCCTTAATAGTCACAAGTTGTTACTTCCACCACAGTCACAGGCCTGGCCAGTTTCAAGGAAAGGGAACATAGTCCCACCTCTCAACAGGAGGAATATCACTGTCACATCATAAAAAGAACATGCAGAATGGGAGGCCCTGCTTGGGCCACCTTGGAGAGCGAAATCTGCCGCATATACCTTCCAACTATGAACAGTAAATCACGATGTTTTCCTTACATTAGTCTCCTTTTTTTTTTTTTTTTTTTTTTGGTTGCAGCCAGTCATTGGTGTTCGGTGGGCCCAGGCTGGATTCGACCCCGCCAGCTCAGGTGTATGTGGCTGGTGCCTTAGCCACTTGAGCCACAGGCGCTGAGCCCTTACATTAGTCTCTAAGGAGGCCTGCTAGGTGATTCTTTTTGAATCTAGTTGTCGCCACTGTCTGTGTTATGAACTTACAATGAATGAGTGTGCACCTTCTTGAATAATGATAATCCATAATTCTGACTTTTTACTATTCAAATTAATCTTCTTCTCACCTTCCCAGTAAGAGTGGTTTATTCTGAATTCGGGGGCAGATTCACCCCCAGGTAGCTCTTACTGCTCCTGGGGCTGAATAGATTTACTCCCCTTAAAATGACATTTCCCCAGACATGCAGGTTCTTTTTCTATCTTTTTAAGCACGGGAGAGAGACCACAGTTGAGAGCCACATGTAGCACTTGGACTATTTGAGGGTCAAGTCAACAGAAATATGGTCTGAAAGGAGGAATGTAGACTGCATGCTTGCACGCGGAGGCTGCTCCATGCTCCATCCAGCTGCACCAGCTACAGGAGAGACATCAGATACAAGAGAGCCACAGCTCTGTCTGGGTGCCAGGCCCCAAACAACATGGCACAGAGTGACAGTCGAGTGTTGTTGCGTAACCAGTACCAGCCAAAGCCATTCACTCCCCAAGGAAACTCGTGAGAGCTCTTTTTCTCAGGCTGGCTTGTAGTCTTTCAGCAACCGGGCTGTGTTAAAATCCATGCATTTGTCTAACTCAGATCCTCAGCATGTCACAGCTCACAGGTGTACGGAGAGGAATCATCACTGCAGGGAGGGACAGGCAATAATGGGGCAGAGGAGAGAAGAAGGGCTAGAGGAGCCCAAGAAAGGTCCCTGAGCCTGGTGATAGAGAAAAAGGCCAAGGAGAGTGAGCCAGAGAAGGTGATAGGCACTGCAAGGCCTCCGGCAGGGGCTGGGGCTTCTGGACATTTAAGGAAATGGCAAGTGGTTTTACCAAGGCTTGGGAAATGGAAGGGGCAAGCTGAAGAGTTTAGCAACAGCCAGATGGCCTCGGAAGCTGAGCCAGGGGGGTGGGACTTCAAGCTATTGAAAGTAGCTCAGGAGGGAAGTAACATGATCAGTTTGGATTTTTAATGGGTGATTCTAGCTGCTGGAAGTGATAGCCACTTCCGAAGCTGAGGGATTCTGAGTGTGAGGTGCCCCAGCATGCAGCACATCTGGTGTGTTAAAATACACCCACTGAGAAAGAAAAGAAGCTTTTTATCTGAAGAACTCCAGCCCCCTTCACATGATCAGGCCCAGAGAGGCATCAGAATGAGACAGCTGTCACATCCCGCTCCTGCCTGGACAGAGGTAATCATCTCCTGAAGCCACTTGCTTTGTGACATAAGAAATAGCTATAAAATAACATACCAGTGCCGTACACTGGACACCATAACTCATACCCTGTAGTCCAAGAATGTATAGCCAATTAGTAATCAGTGTTATTTCTGTAAACCAGTGAGGATTCCTGAAAAACATCTTTGGTAATCACCCCTCTCCTGATTATTCCTTTTTTCTTTAAAAAGCTCCAGCCTCCACTTTATTCCCCACAGCACTTCCCTACAGAACTTGGAAGCATTTCCTGGGCCACAGTCCTTAATTTTGGCCAAAATAAACTCTCTACCTATACTAATCCTGCCTCAGTGTCTTGCTTTATGTCGCACTTCCAGCATAGCGGGCAAGATTCAGAGGAACCCCCACTCCAACCACCAGTGTTCTCCCTCAGACTTGGCACTCAGTACCGGCAGGAACCCTTGTGTTCCTCTGTCTCCAGAGGTTTCACTGGGTGCAAAGGGGGGATCCTCCTGAATCTGGGTCCCACTTACTTTCTGAGTGAAATCTAGACTTTGAGCTGTTTTTTTCAAATCCTCCCTTTCTAGAAGAGGCTTTCATCTTTGTCTAAGGGCAAGAGATTCAAGTTTCAGGGGAAGAAAGAAAGCTGCCTTCTCTTGCCTGTGCGTCTAGGTCTAATCCGCATCCTTCAGGGTGCATGCTGCCCAGGATAGCTATGAAAGCAGCCCAATGCAAAATTGTAAACTTACTTAAAACATGAGTTTTCTTGTGTGTGTGATCCTTTTGGTGGAACTCTGTTGCGCAGTTCTCGAGCATGAACTTTGCTGACGAAAACATGGTGTCTCAATGTCATGTAAAATAAACCTACACACACTCTGCTACTTGCACATACACATAGCTTCAGTTGTACAACAGTGTGTGCAGCTTCTCGTCTGTTATATTCCAAGTGCAGACAGTTGAATGGACACCATCAGACATTACATGTGCTCATGATGACTTGGCAAGGCAGCGATTATCAATCATATTTCAACCTACCATTGCAATGGTTGGTGTTTAATGTTATCTAGAAGTCTGATAAGTATTCTTGTTTGATTATTAAGGGTACTTCCATGCCTCCACGATGCCTCATGCATTGACAGCCACACATCACAATCAGCCCTCCACCTCACCCTGCATTAGGCAAGATATGGAAGAGCCCAAACCTTGCCTTCTATTTTTCTATCAATTAATTTTCATAATAAAGTAAATAGAGTTCGGCTCGGCGCTTGTGGCTCAAGCGGCTAAGGCACCAGCCACATACACCTAAGGTGGCAGGTTCGAGTCCAGCCTGGACCCGCCAAGCAACAATAATGGCTGCAACCAAAAAAAAAAAATAGCCGGGCGTTGTGGCGGGCACCTGTGGTCCCAGCAACTTGGGAGGCAGAGGCAGGAGACTCGCTTGAGCCCAGGAGTTGGAGGTTGCTGCTGTGAGCAGTGAAGCCATGGCACTCTACCCAGGGGGACAGCTTGAGGCTCTGTCTCAAAAAAAAAAAAGTAAATAGAGTTCCTTTTTATTATTATTTTTTAATCCCAGCATGGCTTCTACAACATCTCAAAAGAAAACAGAACCCTCCAAAATAAAAATTACAGATGAAGGAAGATTGTTCAGTGAAAAGTGGACAGATGAATACTTTTTTGTAGAGGCAAATAGGAAGGCAATCGGCTTAATTTGTAGGGAATTTGTGTAAGTTTTCAAAAACTATAATTTGAAAAAGGCTTATATGCAAAAACATGCTTCCAAATTCAATGCATATGAAGGATTGTGTCATAAGGACAAAATAGTGGAACTAAAAAAAAGTCTGTCTTCTCAACAAAAAAAATTTTTTATGTTACAACTCAGATTCCATTGTAAAAGCTAGTTATGTGGTAGCATATTTAATAGCAAAAAAAATTTGCTGATGATGAATTTATTAAGCCATGTATAGAAAGCATGGCAGACATACTTTGGCCTGGAAAAGGAGAATATTTTTAAAATCAGTTTGTCTCACCAAACTATAGCCAAGCATATTGAAGAAATTGGAAAATCCATCAAAAGAAGTTTGGAGAGTAAACCTGCAAATTTTTAAACTTTATGCTTTAGTGATAGTTGACAGCACTGATACTACAAATACATCTCAACTTGCCATTTTTATTAGGGGTATTGAAGATAAATATAGCACTGATGATGAATATAATGTGACTGAAGAAATGGCTTCTTTAGTGCCACTAAAAGACAGAAGGCCAGCCACAGTGGCTCCCACCTATAATCCTAGCACTCTGGAAGGCCAACTGAGGCAAGTAGATTCCCTGAGCTCAGGGGTTTCATATCAGCCTCAGCAAGAGTGAAACCAGTGTCCACTAAAAATAGAAAACTAGCCAGGCCTTGTGGTGGGCACCTGTAGTTCCAGCTTCTTGGGAGGCTGAGACAAGAGGATCTCTTGAGCCTAAGAGTTTGAGGTTGCTGTGAGCTATGACACCACAGCAGTCCACCCAGGGTGACAGTGAAACTCTGTCTCAAAAATAAAAATCGATTTAATATATTTTTTAATGATTTATATAAATCTCTTGAGTTGGTTGTCTACTTTGTTTTTTCTCTTGAGACAGAATCTGACTCTGTCATCCTGAGTAGAGTGCTATGGTGTCACAGCTCACAGCAACCTCAAATTCTTAGGCTCGAGTGTTTCTCTTGCCTCAGCCTACTGAGTAGCTGAGACTACAGGAACCCACCACAATGCCTGCTACTTTTTTTTTTTTTTTTTAGTAGAGACATGGGTAGGAGGTGTGGCGGGGGAGTCTCAGTCTTGCTTAGTTTAGTCTCAAACTCCTGAGCAATCCATCCTCCTCAGCCTCCCAGAATGCTAGGATTACAGGTGTGAGCCACTGCACCCAGCCTTAAAGCGATTCTTTGCCCACGTCAACATATCTGGTATAGTTACTGATGGTGCACTGGCAAAGGTAGATGAAAGAGAGGGACTAGTAACATTGAAAAAGACAACTCAATTACCACTCAAAAGTCATATTTGATGAAGTATTATTGCATAGTACATCAAGAAAATGTATGCACAAAAGCTATAAAAGTGAATAATGTCATGCAAATCATCATGAAGACTGTGAATTTCGTTAAGAGCCAAGTGATTGATTCTTTGCCAATTCCAGGAATTCTTTAAAAGTATTGATGCTGACTATGGCAACATCATTTACTTTTAGGAAGTGAGATGGCTAAATTGTGGCAAATGTTGAAAAGATTTTATGTGACATTGGTATCAAAAGCCAAATTTGTGCCAGAACTTGATGAAAATTGGCTTACAGATTTAGCATTTTTAGTGGATTTACCTACTCACTTAAATGAGTTAAACACTCATTTTCAAGGTGAAAACTAACTTACCATGTTTCAAACCATAACAGGATTCCAAGTGAAACTAAAATTATGGCAAACTCAAATGAAGGCAAACAATTTTATGCATTTCGACACTGGCCAAACACAGTCCTGTGAACAGCAAAAAATACACAGCCTTGTTTTTGGATTTGATACAAGAATTTGAAAGCAGATTTCAAGATTTCCAGGAAAATAATCAATATTTTGGTGCATTTGCAATTTCATTTTCAGTGGACATAATATGTTACCTGCCAATTTTCAAAGAGAATATGTAGAACTGTGATCTGACATTCAACTTAAAAAAAATTTGCTCGTGTCTCTTTACTGGACTTTTATAGGTCCTATCTTTTCAGAGACAAATATCCTTCACTTTGCAATCACGCCTTATTCTTATCTTTGATTTTTGGCAGCACCTACATTTTCAAGCAACTATTCTCAAGAATGAAGCACATTAAGGAATAAAATTAGTTTGCATGCTGTCCTGAATGTGATGCCTTCCTGCCACCTTATAATGTAGCAAGAAGGCCCTTTCATCTTAGACTTCCTAGCCTCCAGAACTGTGAGAAATGAATTTCAATGTCTTTATAAATTTAAAAAAAACCCAAAACAACAAAACGTAAAATTAGAACCATAATACCTGGTGAGCGCCTTGAGAACTCACTGTGAATTGCAACTATTTTCATCAAACAAGACGTTGGTGCATTGGTGTGTCAGATAGTCCACTAGTTTTATGTTGCCCACTTTCTCTTTACTTTTATAATAAAAAATATCCAAAAACCAAAGATGTTTTATTACTTAGATATGTACATTTGATTGCAAACATGGCACCTGCTTAATGATTTTAAAAGACTCTCTGGGCTCGGCGCCTGTGGCTCAAGCGGCTAAGGCGCCAGCCACATACACCTAAGGTGGCAGGTTCGAATCCCCAGCCTGGGCCCGCCAAACAACAATGATGGCTGCAACCCAAAAATGGCCAGGTGTTGTGGCGGGCGCCTATAGTCCCAACTACTTGGGAGGCGGAGACAGGAGACTCGCTTGAGCCCAGGAGTTGGAGGTTGCTGTGAGCAGTGAAGCCATGGCACTCTACCCAGGGTGACAGCTTGAGGCTCTGTCTCAAAAAAATAAATAAATAAAATATATATATATATATATATAAAAAAAACTCTCTGAACAGTCCATTGCATAATTAGGATTATTATTATTATTAGGACTTTTTTTCTTATCTATGATGACAGATATCATGAAAATTATGCACAAACTTTTCTTTTTTTTTGCTCATCAGCTTTCTTTAGTGTTTGTGTATTTAATGTGTGGCCCAAGATAACTCTTTTTCTTCCAATGGGGCCCAGAGAAACCAAAAGGTTGGACACCCATGTACAAAAGGTTTATGGAAATCTACTTTTGTATGGTCAAAGCTAATTAAGATTGAAAAGATCTGTTTATAAGGTCTTATTAAAATTAGTTTTAATATTAATAGTACACTGATATAAGGGCATAATTGGGTTTTCTCTTTTAAACAAGTTTTTCATGTAATATTGTTAAGACATAATAAAAACATTTCGTTCAACTTTTGAGTAAACTACAGGAAAAAAGAAAGAGAGAGAAGGAAACACAGATTCTCTGTGCCTCAAGCTGTCTTTTATTAGGTCTTTTGATTGAAAAACTAAGTCTCTTCTTTACCAAAGCATAAAGGTTTTTTGTTTTGCTTTTTAAATTATCACTTTGGCTAAAGGAATGACTATTTTAAAATAATTTTAAAAATATTTTTTAAAAATTGTTTAAAATTTAAACAATTTTTGATTGTTTTAAATCTTTGGCATTTTACAAAGGTCCCCAAATCAAATTTCAAATTCTAAAATTAAATCTTGGCTCGGCGCCTATAGCTCAACCGGCTAAGGCACCAGCCACGTACACCTAAGGTGGCGGGTTCGAATCCCCAGCCCGGACCCGCCAAACAACAATGACGGCTGCAACCAAAAAATAGCCAGGCGTTGTGGCGGGCGCCT
>CAUYQS010101877.1:0-19108 GCA_963574585.1 Otolemur crassicaudatus | reverse complement strand
TTAAGAACATGTGGGAATTGTTTTTATTGTTTCTAAAACTAGAGGCTGAGTAAAGGTGCTTTAATTATTATTTGTGATTAATGCAGAAATAATTTTTTAATGAAAGGGGAAAAAAAAAAAGAAAAAAGAAAACTCTGGCCTTATATTATTCCATGAAATGCAGATTTCCTTCAAGAAGATGAGTTATGCAAACCTGCATGTCCAACTAGCCGTTATCTCATCCAGGACACAATCAGGGTGGGATTAATGCCATTTCAGCTCCTGTTCACATTCACCTACAAAGGTCAAAAAACAGTGTAAAGTCCCTCAATTTCCACAATAATGATCTTATCAACTCCTGATAGCAGCAATTGCCTAAACACCAATGAGGAATGGTTTATAATAATTTTTGATTATTAATAGTAGTTAATAACATTTAAAAACATTTTAAATTTAGTTTATACTGGAGGTAATATGGAGTCAATGAAAACCTAGAAATTGTAGAAATATACAGAATAAAAACATAAAATTGCTAGTGATCCCCCTACTTGTGTGTCTTCTCATTTCTTTAAAAATTGGTGCACACACAATATCATTACTCATTAATTAATTAATATTTTAAAATTTCAGAATATTAAGGGAGTACAAATGTTTTTCTTACATGGTTGGTTTGCAATGCTTGAGTCACAGCTATAAGTGTGTCCATCAACAGAATAAGATTCATTGTACCTGTTAGGTAGATTTTTGCCCCTCAGTATCCCCCTTCCCCCTGCTTGATTTCCAATGAGTTTTACTTCTTCCTGTGCACATGTGGCTATAAGTTAGTTCTAATAGAAATAGAACTAGGTGTTTCTTTTACCATACTTCATTTAGGAGAATGGTTTCCAGTTCCATTGAAATTGCAGGAAAAGGTATTAATTCATTCATTTTTATGGCTGAGTAGTACTCCATGGTATACATGCACCACATGTAGTTAATTAAATTGATAGGTATTTGGTTGATTCCACATTTTTACAATAGTGAATTGTGCTGCAGTAAACTTTCAAGTGCAGGTATCTTTTTGATAAAGCGACTTATTTTCTTTTGGGTAAATACCTAGTACTGAGATTATTGGATTGAAGGGTAGGTCTATTTTTAGCTCTTTAAGGAAGCTCTGTACTATTTTCCATAAAGGCTGTACAAATTTTCAGTCTCATCAACAGTTTATAAGCATTCTTTTCTCTCTGCAATGATGCTGGCATGTATTGTTTTGGAACTTTTAAAATAAAAACCATTCTAAGAGGGCTAGGGTGCATCTCCCTGATGATGAGTGATGGTGAGCATTTTTCATGTTTGTTGGCCATTTGTCTATCTTCTTTGAAAAAGCGTCTGCTCATGTCTTTTGCCAACTTTTTAATGGGGTTATTTGCTTTTTCTTCCTGATTTCCTTGAGTTCTTTGCTTATTCTGGATATTAATTAGCCCTTTATCAGATGTATAGTTTGTCAATATTTTCTCCTGTCCTGTAGGTTGTCTGTTTGCTCTGTTGATTATTTCCTTAGCTGTGTGGACGCTTTTCAGTTTAATGAAATTCCATTTATTCATTTTTGTTGTTGTTATAATTGGCATTGGCATCTTAGTCATAAATTCTTTGTCTAGGCTGATATCTAGACAAGTTTTTCCTACATTTTCTTCTAGAATTCTTATGGTTTCACACCTACATTTAAGTCTTTGACCCACCCTGAATTAATTTTTTGGATGTTTCATTCTTTTGCATGGGGTAATACAACTTTCCCAAAGCCATTTATTGAATGAGGCTTCTTTCCCCCAATGTGTGCTATTGTCTGCTTTGTCAAGGATAAGTTGGCTGTAGAGAGATGGTTTTGTATCTGGGTTCTCTACTCTGTTCCATTGGTCTATGTCTCTATTTTTGTACCTATAACATGCTATTTGGGTTCTTACAGCCATGTAATGCAGCTTGAAGTCTGGTTATATGCTGCTTCCAAATTTTTTCTTGCTGCTTAAGATTGGTTTGGGTTTTGAGCTCTTTTGTGGTTCCAAATGAAAGGTAGAATTACTCTTTCTATCTGTGAAATACACTGTTGGTATTTTGATGGGGATTACATTGAATCTGTACATTATTTGGGTAGTGCAGACATTTTAACAATGTTGATTCTATGAATTCATGAACATGATATATTTTTCTATTTGTTTGTGTCATCTACCATTTATTTCCTGTTTCATAATTCTTCTTGTAGAAATATTTCTCCTCCTTGGCTAAGTATATTCTAGATTATTTTTTATAGCTATTGTAAATTGTATTGAGTTTTATTTTTGTGAATTGATTTTGTAATCTGAGACTTTACTGGGTTTATTTATCATTTCCAGGAATCTCTTGGTGGACCCTTTGGGGTTTTCTAGATGTAAGATCATATTATCAGTGTAGAGCCATAGTTTGACTTCTTGTTTCCTGATTTGGATACCCTGTATTTCGTTTTCTTGCCTAATTGCTCTGGCTAGGATTTCCAGTAATATGTTGAATAGAAGTGGTGACAATGAACATCTTTATCTTGTTTTAGTTCTTAAGGTGATTTTTTTTTTTTTTTGCAGTTTTTGGTTGGGGCTGGATTTGAACCTGCCACCTTCAGCATATGGGGCCAGTGCCCTACTCCTTTGAGTCACAGACACCACCTCTAAGGTGAATGTTTTTAATGTTCCCCATTCAGCATGATATTGGCTATAGTTTTATCATACATGGCTTTTAAAATTTTGAGATATGTTCTTTCTATACCTAGTATGTTGAGGGTTTTTTCATGAAAGAGTGCTGGATTTTGTTGAGTTTTTTTTTTTTTTTTTTTTACATCTATTGAGATAATAATATCATCCTTGTTTGGGCTTTTGTTTTTTTTTGTGGAAAATTGTATTTCTTGATTTACATATGTTGAACCATCCTTGTATCCCTAGTATGAAGCCCACTTCATCACGGTGGATTTTTTTTTTTTGATGTGCTATTGAATTTGATTTGCTAGCTCTTTATTAAGAACTTTTGCATCTGTATTCATAAGGGATATTGGTTTTCTTTTTGTTGTTATTGTTCTTTCCTTACCTAGCTTTGGAAGCTAGGTGATACTGGCTTTATAGAACTAATTGGGTAGAATGCCTGGCGATGCTTGTAGGGCTGGTAGAATTCAGCTGTAAATCTACTTGGTCCAGGACTGTTTTTTTCTTGGAAAATTTTTTATACCTGCTTTTATCTCATTGCTCAGTATTTTTCTGTTCAGTTATATTTCTTCCTGATTGACTCTTGGGACATTGTGTATTTCAAGGAATTTGTCCATTTTCTTTATATTTTCTAATTTTATGTGTGGTACAGATTTTGGTAGTATTTACTAATCTGTTTTGTATTTCAGTGTTATCAGTTGTAATGTTTCTTTTTTCATCTTGGATTGAGCTTATTTAGATCTTTTCTCTTCTATTCCTTGTTAATCTAGCAAGAGTTCTGTTGAATTTGTTTATCTTTTCAAAACTCACATTATGTTTTATTATATTTTGTATTTTTGTTTTCCATTTTATTTAGTTCTGTTCTGATCTTAGTTATTTCCTTTCTAGGTTAATAGTTTTTGTTTAAGAAGGTGGGCCCCATTTCCTGCTGGCTTATAAAGTTTCTACTGAGAAGTCTACAGTTAACCTGATAGCTTTTATCTTGTAGGTTAGTTTGTTTTTGTCTCATTGCTTGCAGAATTTACACCTTCATTTTGACTTTGGCCAAGCCAGGTTGATTACTATGTATCTTGGGGATATTCTATTTGCTATGAATCTTTCTGATGTTTGATGACCATTTTGTATCTGGATGTCTGAATCTCTGAGGATACCAGAAAAGCTTTCTTTAATAATTCTCTCAAATAGGTTTTCCATGCTTTAGCACTTTCTTCTTCTCCCTCAGGGATACCCATAATTCATGTTCGTTGACTTTGCTTAGTGCCATCTCTCTCAGTGATTACTCAAACTGTTTATTTTCTTTTGTGCTTCTTTGAATGACTGGGATAGCTCACAGCCTTGTTTTCAAGATCTGAGGTTTCCCCTTCCCCTTGGTTTAGTCTGTTGTAGAAGCTGTCTTCTGTGGTTTGAAATTCTCTAAATGACTCTTACATTTCCTTAAGTTCTATTATATCCTTTCTTATGTTGTCTACCTCTTTAATAGCTTTTTCATTGATTTCCTCAAAAATTTTTTTGGCTTCTTTTTATTGGTTTTCAATGTTTAATTTCATTCATCTTATTTGCCAATCATAGTCTGAATTATACTTCTGTCATTTTAGCAATTTCCTTTTTGGATTTCACTACTCTAGCTCCATTATAATCCCTTGGCAGTGTCAAACTGTTTTGTTTTTTCATGTTGCTAGGGTTCTTTTGCTGATTTTTTCTCATCTTGCTCCTCTTTTCTCAGTTATGGGTTACTAAGATTGCAGGGCACATTTTCTCCTTTGCTATAAATTCTCCTGTTTAGTAAGGGAAAAGAGAGACCTCTATATGAAGCTTTTGTGTCATATCCTGAAATGTTGACCTATTAGGAGAGGGAGATATGCACTATGTGCTATAGAACAGCTATTTTGTTTTGACCTGTTCCCTGTGACTGCCTCTGTTTGAGCCTGTGCTGGATGATATTCATGTGGTATGGAGGGTTGTTCCCCAGTTTATTAATGGTGTTTGAGTTGGGGGCTGCATGTGACCCTCTCCACAGCCACTACTGCTTTAGGGGATTGTTCTGCTTAGGCCAGCAGTCTTGGACCTCCATTAGGTTCTGCTGTCCCAGCAATAGTAGTGGAGAGTCAGGGATAGAGTCTTGGTGCACCTGCATAATGGGTTCATGAGGGTTATATTGCAGGCCAAGTGAGGCCCTCATTATTTTATTTATCATGTATTAATTATTATAGAAGGAAGAATGTAAGAAAGGAAGGAGAAAGGAAGGAAGAAAGGGGAGAAAGAGTAAACTTAGTTTTAGGCCTTTTCTAAATGCTAGAGGTTTAGTGATAAACAGATCAGTTATAGTCCATACCATTATAGAATATGAGTGTCTAGTTTTGATAATTCCTTTAACGTATGATTAGATTCTACAAAAATGATTAAATCGATGACTTTTGAGAGTTGAATGTAATTCCATTTTATAAATATAAATATGAGATATGCATTTTCCATTTAAAAGACAATTAGTTATGGGCACAGGGGCTCATGGTTTTTAATCCTAGGATCTGAGAGGCCAGGGTGGGAGGATCACTTGAGCTCAGGAACTAGAGACCTGAGTAAGCAAGAGCAAGACATTCTCTCTATAAAAATTAGAAAAAAATAGCCAGGTATGGTCCTGTAGTCCCAGCTACTTGGGAAACTGAAGCTAGACAAAAGTTTGAGGTCATAGTGAGTTATGAAAACACCATAGCACTCTAGCCAGGGTGACAGAGCAAGACCCTGTCCAAAAAATAAAAGATAATAGTTTTGCTTTCATATTTTGACTTTTCTATATAGCAATAAAGGATTATTCCTGAACATACCTGGTCTGATTATTTCCCTAGGAAAAATTTCTGCACCAGGAATACTAGCTAAACTTTTAAAAGTTCTTAGTACCCATGGTCAACAATGGTACCCATACTTGTGACAGGATAGTTCAGAATTGATATTTCCAGGAAGCTGTAATTCAAACCTCCATCTTTTCATGATCTGAAGAATGAAATGAAGGGCAGTTATCTTGGTTTACAAAGATACTAGGTATGAAATTTTTTTTCCCTCATGACATTGTTATTAGTGAAAACAATTCTCTGTTTGTAGGAGGCAGGAAGTTTGTAGAATCAGAGCACTCTTCAGCTCTTTCTTTCATTTACTTAATAAATAAGACTTAATTAATTGTGACATTTGAGGAGGTCTTTGATGCCACAATTAAAATGAAAGAAATTCACAAGTATCTGTGCACGTGTAACTTTGGAGAGGATAATTTTTCTGTTATTCTCCTCAGATTTGCATTTTCCATTCCAAATAGCTGACATCATGCATACTGTGTGTGATCTTGCCTGTGTTTAGGAGGCTTCAACTTAAACACCCAGCCCACATCAGACTTTATCAAGGGAAACTTTAATAGGATTAAAACACATTGGTTAGGACTACTTCAATAGGTAGGCCAGCCATCCTCAGCTTGTTGACTTCTAGGTGCTAACAGAAGGCATTGAGTATCATTTTGAAATTTGTTCTTATAATCCATGCACTGAACTGACAACACACAAATCTCTGCTGTTCAGGATGTGTGTATAGTGGAAAAATACCCAGGTCCTTGTTCTCAAATTTTTGATATATTTCCTTGCCTCCTTGATTAGTAAAGTCATGTTAGATCATCAATATTTTCTGTAGTGGTTTTATTGAAACCAGCTCAAATATTATTTGATATTTGATTGAATGAATTGATTTTAATGTGTACATAAAGTAAGTTCTACCTTTTTTGCTCACCTTGACCAAAATTGCCACAAGCGTAAATAGAACTCTCTCAAGGAAGATTTCTACTATGGCTACTTGGTACATCTTTTCTTTTGTCCTTAGGCTTTTTACATAGGTATTGGATAGGCCTCACTCACTCATATACTCACTTATTGATTCATTAAATATAATTTATTGGATATCCCACCTTGGTCTAGGTGTTATATTAGTCCCTAAAAATACAATTTTGATTAAAACTGACAGTCTCTGCCCTTTCAAGACAGAGATTCAGAGGGGTGTAAGAAAAATACCAAAAACCCAACTAGCCAAGTAATTACAATTACTGGGAAATGCATAATAAGAAACAACAAGGACACTAAACTATGAATAAAGGGGCATTTATATCTAAGTGTGGAGATTAGAAAGTCTTCCTTGAGGAAGCAAAGGGTTTGCTAAAACTAAAGCATGAGCAGAAGCTAGCTGTATGCGGTGTGGAGAAAACATACCCCAGGGTGAGGCCAGAGGTGTTGCACAAAGATATTACCTGAAAAAAAAAACAAAACTGGATGTTTTGTAGAACAGCAATAAAAAACCCTCAAACCAAAAAACAAGTGAATAAAACTTCCTGAATACCAACAACAAAACAAAAAGCAAAACAAAAAATAGGCCTTGGGGTGGTGCCTGTGGCTCAAAGGAGTAGGGCACCGGCCCCATATATGGAGGTGGCAGGTTCAATCCCTGCTCCTGCCAAAAACTGCAAAAAAAAAAAAAAAAAAAAAAAAAAAAAAATAGGCCTTGGCATCATCCATCTATCAGTCTCTCCAAAAGCTCAAAAAGCTGGTGGGCACCTTGAGGGCCAGGCTGGCACCTTGTGCACACTGTCGTCCTCTCAGCAGCAAACAGTGACAATGGGGGCACTATTACTTCTGTTGAATAACTGAAGACAAGAAGGAATGCCTGTCTGGGTCTTTGTAAACTTTACATGTGTGGTGATACTGCTTAAGAATACTGATCAACTACTTTTCTGGTGGCACCGACATCTCCAAGGGACTTCAGTGGGCCTTGTGAAATCATTATCTGGTTTAGGAAAATGATTCCCATCACCACCCTCAGAATCTCTCAAATGTGTTCCTGCCTTCATGACTTGGGGGCAATTTTCTCTTTTCAGGAATGCCTTAGCTCCTATGCTCTAAGCTTTCTAAAAATTCAGGCATGCATATTCAACTTTGATAATTTTGCCATATCTGAATTGTAACTATATTGTTTTTTAACATGCATGTCTATGTATGACTATTTGACACACTTAAAAAAATCTTAAATACCTACCAGAGCCATATACTAAGCAATACTATCTATAAAATCATATCATAGTCTATATCCTACCTATATTTTTAATGTTCATTAAAATAACTACATAACTATCAATTTTACAATAATGGGCATTGGCATTTTAATCCACAAATATATCCTCAAAGATTACCTATGAAAGTGATATATCACTCTCATTCTTTTTTTTAAGTTTGGGGGCTCTTTACATTTTCAGGTCAAGGAAGACCTGGAAATGGGAAGTCTTCCTTCAACACTCTGCTACCTAGTGACAGGTTGACTTTCAGAGTGTTTTAGATTGTTTTGTTATTTGTGTTAGGCTGAGCCTCAGAGAAGACTGCTTGAAGGGATAAGGCAGAATGCCAGACAGGAACATTGAATACACACGAATCAGCCAATGGTGGCTTCATGGCATTGGCCCTAAGGCTCAAACTGGTTAGATGAGATTGATGCCTTGAAGGAATATTTTGTTACCACATAGGGGCCCCAGACCTATTTGAAGAAGCTCTTAAAAACTCTACAGAAAGGAAGCCCCTATTCCACAAAAATTAGCACATACTTTTAAGCGATAATGCCCTGAATCCCATCAATGAATCTCTATTTCCAGATATCAACGATCCTATATTAAAAAACAGATTAAAAAAAATGAAAACATAAAATTAAAAACAATCCTGCCAAATAATTGGCACTTATTGAGTACAAATTTTTTGCCTAATAGCTCATGTGCATTATGTCCTTTAATGTTTTTCACATTCTCACAGGATACATGCCATTGTTAATAATACTTTATAGAAGAGGAAAAGGGAAAGATAGAATTTCAGTAATTTGCTAAAGGTTGAACTGCTAGGAAGTTATAGAGATTGATTTTGGATTCTATTAGTCTGACCCACTCTCTTGACCATATTACTATTGTCTTTCTTTACAGTATTACTCATCTGTATTCCCAAAGAGGGGTGAATAGCCCATCCACTTGGTGAGGGAGTGCTGATGATTAATGGTGGAATCACATGTTCATGCTATGGCTTCTTCCTCTAAGAATGGCAGCCATTCATTCAGAGATGCACGGAGAAGAAAGACAGATGTGAAAAGTCTGGGTCGTAATTTACACTCCTCACTACATTTTTATTCAGAGACTTGCTTGGTTTCTGTTTTCTTAGATGTGTTTAAAAAAGAAAAGTAGAATAAAACTCACCTTCTTTCCACTTGCAACATATTCTAATTTTAAGGGATCACAGGTTAATTACATTGATTTAAAAACAACTTTGGGGTACTACCTTAATTAACCTTCAAGGTTTCCTTCTTATTCTGCTCCCATTCAGTGCTGTCAATCTGCCAGGGCAAGGGTTGGAACTCCTCACCTCCTCAGGTAGGAGGGGAGGGTGGGAAATAGCATCTGCTCCTCAGTTTGATTAGTGGAGCTCATTAGCTGTCAGATAGAAGGCACTAGCATTCCATCCGAGGACAGCAGCCACACGAGTGACATTTATTACATGGCTGGCGTTCAGAGGCTGTTTAGAAACCAATTTCCATTCTTATAGGTTCTGTCCTCCAAATGGGAGTTCTCCAAGATTCATAAGCAAGCCTGATCAAGATGCCAAGGAAAGAGAAGAGAAAGAAAAAGGAAAAAAAAAAGCCTGAAGAAAACCAAAACACAAAAGTCATTCCAAACACTTAAAGCAGAAATAAAGGAGCCAAGCCTTCAGCCTATTTTCTTTTTGTTAGCTGAGCCTGGGTGTTATTTACAGTTTCAGAAAACTTGCTGTTCTTGGGTTTTCCTGTGATTTCACAAAGTGAATGGGCATGAAAGCTGTTTGGTTGCTGGTCCTGACACAGGAGAAACCAACATTGGTTTTCTGAATTGATCACCATATGCTTATCTTTCTGTTTACCCTGCCTATCCTAAAATGCTTCTGGACAACTGACTTGAAAGAGAACTTGGCCAGAACCACATAGTGGGCAGATGTTTCACATGCAAAAAGCCCTCAGTACAATGAGCCAGGCAATCCTCTGAAGGCATTTCTGAGCAGCAAATGTGTGAACAGTGCAGAAAGGTTTTTTTTTTTTTTTTTTAAATTTATAAATAAATATCAGCAAATAGTCTTTTCAACTGAACTATGGTTTATACAAAGAAATGGACACTGAGTGAAATCGAATTTTGTATATAACAAATGACAATGGTAGAATCCGTTAAACTCTGGGCTCTAATTCTTGCAGCCACCAAACTAGCTGTGAGGGTAGTTTCCTTATAATGTAAAGGTATTAGATGGTATTTATAGTGTGTTCCGGCTTGAAAATTATTATATACCTTTATGGGGAGTTCTGGACCCATCATTTTTTAAATGATTTTGCTTAATCTTTACTAATTCTCTGGGAGCTAGGCATTATTTTATCCCCTATTTACATAGGTGTAAACTGAAGTTCATAGAAGTGAAATAACTTTCCCAAGGACACACAGTTAAATGCTGAATGCAGGAGGTGAGATGTGACAGTGGCTGTAAGATCTTTCTGGTTTAACTGTTATCCTGTATTCGGGATTCTTTCTACCTCTCTGGGTCTGCGATTTGAAGTTGCAAATCCTGAAGCAATGAATTGCATTTTTTCTTTAAATTACTTTAATCTTTGACTTGTTTGAGGGGATTTTAACAATAACAACAAAAAATCAACACTCATAAATCAATCCCCTGTCTCCTCCACCCACTTCTGTTCACTTGGACAGTGGCAGCAGCCCAGCCACCTGGTTTCTTCTTATGGGCCTAAAGAGTAGAGAACTGAATCAAGAAACAGAGGACAAGTTCAAGGATGCATCTTTGGCTTGAAGGAAAGGTGGGTCAAGTTGTAAACTTTCCTGATAAAAATACTTCAGAGCAGAGATTTTCAAACATTGGAGGCATTGGCATCATCTGAGGAGTTGTGAAGTGTTTATATTCTGGGCCTAATCAGGGAGCTCTGGCTTAATATGAGGGGCTCAGGCATGTGAATTTTTATCATGGTCTTAAAGCGATTCTATCCTTCCCTTCGTCCCTTCCCCTTCTTTTTTGAGACAGAGTCTCACTCTGTTACACCAGGTAGAGTACCCAGGCACCATAGCTCACAGGAACCTCAAACACCTGGGCTCAAGCAATTCTCTCATCCAGCCTCCTGAGTAGCTGGGACTACAAGAGACTGCCACAAGGCACACCTAATTTATTTTATTTTTACTATAAACGGGGTCTCACTTTTGGCTCTGGTCCTGAACTCCTGAACTCAAGCATCCACCCACCTCAGCCTCAGCCTCCCAGAGTGCTAGGATTACAGGTAATTCTGATGCAACTAAATCATGTCAATAATAGCATTCCATAGACTCTGAAAGGTTGTGGCAGCAGACCCAGCTATTATGAAGACATCCCTTGCTGTTTTTGAGATCCTCCTTAGATTCTTACATTCTTACATCCAAATTCCAGGCTGATGGACCTATCTTCCCTCTTACCTTCCATCTCTACCCAGCTGTCTCCTATACATCTTATACTTAACAGCCCAGTACAGAACTTTTGAATTTTTTCTTCCTAAATATTGTCCTCTTTTATATCTTCCTTCTGCCAATAAATAGCATTATTGCCTTTATCTCCTCTCTTCTTCCCCATACTTTCCTCTTCCCACCTTCCATCCCTTTCTCAATTTTTAGTCTATTAGGAAAGCCCTTTGTTTTACCTCCAAAACATATCTTTCATTTTTTCCCCCACTACTCCCATCATCACAGTCTAAGCTCATCTTGAATCTGATCTGGATTTCTGAATTAGTCTTCTCACTCTTTCTAATTTGATTCCTCCTATAGGAACTCCCACATAGCACCCAGATTTTTTTTTTAACATATTAATCACACCACAACACTTGCCCTACTTAAAACAATCTAATGGCCTTTCGTTGCAAACAGAATCAAATTGCAACAAGTTCATACTTCTTGCCAAGTCTATACATGGTTAGGTCCCACTGGTTCCAGATACATCAGCTTTCTGTGGGTTTGTAGGTCAAGCTTTGTGCCCTATCAAGGGCTGTTGTCCTCCTGATGTCACCTGCCTGCATTGTTTACCCATTTTCTCTCTGAATCACTCCTTTTGAGTTAAATCATCACTATATCAGAGACAGGGCCCTGACTTCTCCAGACAATCCACCACTTCAACCATCTATTTCATTAATCTCTTCCACAAAGCTATTTGTATTTCCCTCATGGCATTTACCACTATTTAAAATTATTTATTTGTTCTTTATCTGCTTCTCCCTTAGAGTGTAAGCTTCATGGAGTCAGAAACTCATCTGTTTTGTTCTCAAAAAGACAGAATATTATCCTGTTATTGTACCCCACTGGGTACCCCAGCATTGTACTCCTATACTAGCACCACACCTTGGTCTTAGAAAAGACCTTATAAATATTTGTTGTATTTAAATCAGATGTTAGTAAGTTCTTTGAAAGTCTCCTTCTTTGCAAAATATGCAAAATAGGATAATGTGCATATAGGTATACCTAGAAAAAGAAAAGGGTAAATTTGTATGTGGTATACCTCTTTTGTCCCTTAAAAGTTCCACACAGGAGCATCTTTCAAACTAGGGGAGCCCATCCGCACTGAGACCATCTGTACTCTCAACCAAAAGGCAGCTCTGTTCCCAGTTCATGGCCCAGCCCACTATGCTCATGGCGCCTCCTGCCGTCCAGTATGACCCAGGGGTGTCCATTGAACATAATGAAAGTACTCTGCTCCAAATAATTAGAAACACAAATGATGACGGACTGCTTCACGCCCTCCTCTGCTGTCTAACTCCTCATCTGCTAGTAGCCTGAAAAGCATCCTGTGGTGGAAATGGGATTGCACGTAACAGTCAAAGAAAACACAGGTGGACTCCTCCAAAATAGCACAAGGGGAATGCTTTTTCCTTAAGTGTTAGACACAAATTAAGTTCAAAGTACTAATATTTTAAACAAAAAATGGTATGTTTAAGAGCTTACCTTTCAGGATTTGTTCAAACATGTAAATCTCTTTGAAGGCTGCCACTTCACATTTTGAGAATTATACATATGTGTGTGTACAAATATACAAAGAGGGTGCCAAAAATGTATACACATTTTAAGAAAGGAAAAGTCTATATTACAATTGTACTACACTGAGCAGTACCTGTAGCTAAGTGGGTAGGGCGGGGGCCACATACACCATGGCTGGTGGGTTCGAACCTGGCCCAGGCCAGCTAAAACAATAATGACAACTGCAACAACAACAACAACAACATAGCCAGGTGTTGTGGTGGGCACCTGTAGTCCCAGCTACTTGGGAGGCTGAGGCAAGAGAATCGCTTAAGCCCAAGAGTTGGAGGTTGCTATGAACAGTGACTCCACGTTGCTCTACCCAGGGTAACAGCTTGAGATTCTGTCTCAATAAAAAAATTTAACAACAACAACATTTTAATATATAAGATATAAAGTCAGACAATTAAGTTCACAATTAATTTCACATAATTCATTGCTAAATATCACTAGAGTCAATTTCAAAGTACTCCCCGTGGGAAGGTATGCACCAATGCCAGTGCCTAGTCTCCTTTTCAAGGCAATTTTGGAACTCTTTTTTCTGGAAAGGCCATCAGAGCTATGATTACTTGAGGTCTGACAATGAAGTTCGCAAACTCATCCTAGAAAAAGTGCTACATATCTCAGTGGTGAATATTGCCATGGTCACCTTTGAAGTACTCCCTTTGGCCGTCTGATCATCATAGTGACATTTGGCAATGAGGTATGTAGTACTGTTTCTAGGATAGAATGAGTTCATGAACTTAATTGTCACACCCTGTATGTTGACCATAAAATGTGAGTCACATGGAGCATCTCTCACAATTGCAGAAGTCAAATGTGACTTGAGTATTACAATTTTAACACAGTCTTTTTATTTCTTAAAATTTGCATACATTATTTGGCACCCTGAGTGTGTGTACATATGGTGTGTGTGTATGTGTGTGTGTCTGATTTCTGCACTCACATGTCTTGTGCCTTGGCAGAGCTGGCTAGAAAATCTAGGGCTGGCCGGCCTTGTCTTTTCTCTTTGTGGCCCCTCACATGGTAAGTTGGAGTCTCTCATAGCATGTCAATTCACAGGACCTCTTCCATGGCAGTTGAATTACTTCAGAGAAAATGTACCAAGAGTCAAAGTAGAAGTTGCAAAATTTCTTTGAACTGTGCTTTAGAAGTATCATTAATTTGTTTAATTCTATTACAAGTAAGTCACAGAATAAGCCCACTTCTAAGAGGTGGTAACAACGTGAGAACATGAGTAGTGAGTGACATTATTCTTTCAAGTCTCTGTGAAGACTAGGTAGCACATCGTCAAATTACTTGGAGTTTGAGTTTTGGTTTCTGACAAGTAAATAACTCTAATTCTTCCAATTCATAACTTATACTGGGAAATCTTTGAGTGTTCCTCAGATTTTAAATTTCATGTGGCAAAAATAAAAATACTGGATTTTACATTTTCACCTTTTAGTTTTGTAAGTAAAAATTATTAAAATATGTAATCTATTACCATCATTTCATGAGTGAAAGATTCAACACTAAAATATAGGAAGAACCTAAAGTCATAATCAAGAATAACTGAATAATCTATTCATTTCTTTCAAATGAAAAAAATGTTTTCTGAAAAGCTCACCTTTTTTTTTTTTTTTTCTCATTTTGTATAGGACAGTGAAACTTTTTCACCAATTTGCTGTAGTCTACTGAAGAACCTTAGAAAACTACTGCCTTCTAGGAATTAGATACCCAACGTTTGGATCCACATAGGTTGCCACAAACTCTCAGATAAAGGCACAAAGAAAGTGGCCTGCAAAAGCCATCACGGAGGAGGTAGGAAGGCAAAAGAAAGGCAGGAATTCTTTAAGGATGGGGAAAAAAGATCACAGAAAGGAAAACGGATAGACATGTGTTGAAGTTTGCTGATGCCAGAAGTTTCAGTTGCAGTATTTCACTTAATTTTCATTGCAGGACTGTGATGTGAGAATATATGCTCCTTTTAAAGATGAAGTGAGTTCAGAAAGGCTGAGTAAAGTCCCTAAGCTCATTAGTGGCTGAATCAGGACTTGGATCATGTTTGATCTGAGGGCAAAGATTATTCCACTGCATTGAAAGACCTTGGAAGTGAGTTAACCATCCAGACTACAGTGAATATCTAAGATACCATAATTGAACATCTACTGTGTTCTAGGGACGGAAGGTACAGTAAGTATTGAGAGAGACAGACATGTTCACATTTACCTCTAGGGAATTACAGTTTATCAGTGGATAACACACAATAAATGAGTAGTTACAAGGCTTGTGAGGAGTATCATTGGGGCGTATGGGGTCAGAATTTCTAGAGCTAATGAGTGACCCTCACTCTAACTTAGAAGGGTCAAGAAAGGTTTCCCAAAAGGGATATATATATATTAAAATTCCCTAGAGGTAAACGTGAACATGTCTGTCTCTCTCAATACTGTATCTTCTGTCCCTAGAACACAGAAGATGCTCAATTATGGTATCTTAGATATTCACTATAGTCTGGAAGATACACACACTCACACACGTATATAGATACATGACTTATCCAGGTCATGTGTCTGACCATATTGTTATGTCTGATAGGAGCAGAGGGGTCATAGGAAAGATTTTCTCAGGAAACATAGGGAAATCTGCAGCTCAGAGGCAGCAAGGTAACTTTGAGGACCTGTGTGCAATTCAGTATGTCTAGAGTTTAGTGTATGAGAGACTGAGCTGGTGGAGTGGAAAGGGAAGTTCGGCAGGGGCCAGCTCAAGACAAGCCAGAAACCATCATTGCTTTTCATTCTCCCTAATACTATTATAAAAGTGGTAGTGTACTGTCATATGTGCTTTTGCTTCAAGGACTTTTTTTGACAGCCCATAAAGCAATGATGGATGCCAAAAATAATACTTCTCAACTTTAGCCATCTTGGTATGTATTTCACGCTTTGCGCTTGAGAGAAAACTTGAATCACTGGAGTCATTAATAAACTTATAACTTGAGTATACTTGAAAAGGTTTGGAGAAGAGATGGTCATCTTTATTTCTTTGTCTCAGATTTTTAGAGAAACATTTTAATGTTTGCATGACCCTTAATCAAAGATACTGCACCATTTTAGACCCCAAATTACTGCCTTCCTGTAAGTACTGCTGGTCCGGGTTGGATGGGAGGAGGGAGAACATAAAGGTACCATTAACGAAAACATAAATATCACCTTTTTATTTTTTTCTCCATGCAGCAGCTTTTATTCTTGCCAGTGAATTTTTTTTTCAGCTATGCCTATGAAAATTAAACAAGATTTTAGTAGCAATAAAAATTTTCCAAGTTATCTTCCTTTTGGGTCTAATGTATTTCCTACAGCTATTCTCAGACCATAAAAGGATGGAGTTCCTTGAGATCTCGGGTTCTTAATCATCACTAGCTCATTAACATTACCCTTCTCTTTCTGTTCCTCTGATGAACAGTGATGCTGATCCAAAATCCAGGGTATATTTTCAGATAAGTTTATAAGTAAGGAAAACTGAACGTGCTTTAGTAGATGTCAGTCATATACGACTTTAAAGTATGAGAACAGCATTCTTCTATTAGTCAGGACTCATTTGGTTTCAATAGAGAAAAATCAAATAAAATTGGCTTAAGCACAAGAGAAAAAAGAAAAGAAAAGGAAAGGATGTTTATTGGTTTCTGCAATGAGAGAGTCCAGGAATCCTCTGATAGCTACAAGTTTGCTTGAGTCCAAGGACTCAAATTCTAACACTGGAACCTCTTTTCCTATTTTTCAGATCTGCTTTGCTCTGGTATAGGTTCAGTTTTAGATAGTTCTTTTTTTTTTTATTGAAGGGTAACTATGTACATTAATGCACTTCTGGGGTACAGTGTGGGGTTTTCACATGCAATCTAAAATACTTCCATCAAACTGGTCAACACAGCCTTCATGTCATTTTCTCAGTTGTTGTTTTAAAACGTTCACATTCTACTCTTAGATTTACTTGTACCCCTGTAAGATAAACCTCAGAAGTGATCCCTCCAATCCTCCTCCCTCCACCCATTCCCCCCTCCCTTCTCCCTCCCCCTCCCCATATTCTTAGGCTATTTTGTTATAGCTTTCATATAAAAGGTATAAATTTGTTTCATAGGGGTGTGTACATTGGATACTTTTTCCTCCATTCTTGTGATACTTTGCTCAGAAGAACATTCTCCAGCTCCATCCATGTGGAGTTTAACTTTTATTCTATGATGGTCTGAGATGATGCAAGGAATAATTTCTATCCTTTTGAATTTGTTGAGATTTGAACTTTTTTCTAAGATATGATTAATTTTGGAGAATGATACATGGGCTGATGAGAAGAATGCGTTTCAGTTTTGTTATGATAAAATGTTCTATATTTTATTAATTTTATCTTCTTGAGGAAGTTTAGCTCAGAATCTTTTGTTTTGAATTCTATACTTGTTAGCTCTCTCATCCCAGGATCTCATTTCTCTATCATTATGGGTATTCTTTTTGTCTCTCTTTAATGTGAGAAGGAGTGTAAAAGTTTTCTCTTCACATCCACAGAAACATTTGCAGTTTTGGAATTTTGTGATGTGGGTTATGCTAACTGGAGTTAGGTGATATCTCAGAGTGGTTTTGATTTCCATTTCTTTTATGATTATTTTTAGTAAAATTTTATTTTTCTTTTATAGATACACTGGTTATCTATAAAAGCAGTATATCTTATCTTTTCAAAAATTTTTGATTGTTTTTTCCCTAATTTTATCTCCCTAAAGATTTTATTACCTCATTAACTTGCTAATTTCTGTTTGCTTTGTCTGGTATCTTTCACTTTTAAGCATTTTTCTCAAATGGCTAGTGGTTATTGTTGACTACTGATATTTAAGAATGGAATTTAAAAAATAATTATAAGCTACCCTATACATGGATAAGGCTTCTTTTCACCTATGAGCTTTACTAAGGAGAGATCTGGTTAACTAGTTTCACTGGGGATTTCCTGACTTTTTTATTGCTAGGTCTTTTTCCTTAGAGCTGGGCAGTTTTCCCCAGAATAGAATCTTCCCATTTGTTGCACATGGGAAGTGTGTTATAATTGGATTCCCAGGGAAGTAGATATCAGGACATAAGCAATTTATTAGAGAATGATCTTGGGATCAACACATTTGGAAGGAAAGGGGAAGAAGTATCATTAGACAAAGAGAATTTGGATTATGAAGCATTCTCAACAAAGGACTGTGTTGATCCTATAGGAGCTCACAAATGGAATAGTCTTCTTAATTATCTGCATTGGGATGAGGGGAATTGGGCTTCGACTCTCATGTTTATAGTTCATTGAATGTAGTTGTAGATTCTTTAGCTGAGACGTTTCTTGGGAAGGGTTGACAGCTGGAGTTGTCTGATGACAACTTCTAACATTTGGGAGAGAAGTTTCTCAGGCATGAAAGGGGCTCTATGTGACACAGGCATATTTTGTCCATAGCTGACACAGCACATCATCCCATACAGTGGTATAAATCTGGTCTCTAGAGTTCTTCAGGCCAATGGGGATATAATCTAGGGAGTGTTGGTATTGAGTATCTGGTACAGATATCTCAGACTAAGAAAAAAAAAAAAGAAATAATTGAATGGAAATGTGATGTATATTTTCTTCTTCTAAAATTTATGCAATGTGTAACAACAGAGTTCTAACTTGAGTCTCACTATTCCCTATTTTCTCATCACCTGATAATTTTTATTCTTTGCTTTATACCATTAAAGAATATTGTCTACCTATTTCAGCATCCTTTTTACCTAGAAGAGTCTTTGATATACAGTAGCTGCCAATTAGGAATTATCTACTATAACAATATAAGTATTATCCAATTCATATTCACTGTTCTTCTGAAATGGATGCTGTCCCATTGTCTTGCAGCTAAAAAACTGGGTAATATAATCAATGGAGAGAGGGGAGGCTGGTGAAATCTTTATTAGTGACCTCCCTGAATGCTTTCTTCCTCCTTGTGTCCTGAAGTAGCTTGTGCCCTCTCCTTGATATCATTTTAGTTACATCTAGTAATATCTCCTCTAGGTCTAGGCTCAAATCAAATAAAAACTGAGCTGACCTTGCTCATGCTATCCCTGTGGGGCCTGTTCCTTTACTCCTATAGTTGCCAACCTGTTGTCATCATTCCTCTGGGTTTGTGATCCTTTCCACTTTCTTTTTTTTTTTTTTTTTTTACAAATTAAACTTTATTTCCTCATTTTCATTTAAACCTTGATTTTATAAAATACAAACCAAAAAATTTTAAGAGTTCTGTATCATAGTATTAAACAATAGAAACACCCAGGGCTTCATAGGTTCAATTTACATAAGTTAA
>CAUYQS010101876.1:0-12738 GCA_963574585.1 Otolemur crassicaudatus | reverse complement strand
GACCACAGGCGCCCGCCACAACGCCTGGCCATTTTTTGGTTGCAGCCATCATTGTTGTTTGGCGGGCCCGGGCTGGGGATTCGAACCCGCCACCTTAGGTGTATGTGGCTGGTGCCTTAGCCGCTTGAGCCACAGGCGCCGAACCCTAAGTGAGACTCTTTGTCTCAAAAAAAAAAAAAAAATCACCTATGCCCAGTGAAGTGGTTCATGCCTGTAATCCCAGTACTCTGGGAGGTCAAGGCCTGAGTCACAGGTTTGAGACCAGCTTGAGCCAGAGGGAGACCTCGCCTCTAAAATTAGCCAGGTGTTGTGGTGGGTGCTTGTAGTCTCAGCAACTTGGGAGGCTGAGGCAAGAGAATCACTTGAGCCCAAGAGTTTGAGGTTGCTATGAGCTATGAAGCCATGGGTCTCTACCAAGGGTGACAAAATGAGACTTTGTCTCCAAAAAAAAAAACCTAAATCACCTATATGATTTCAAGTAATATTTCATTCTAATACCTATAGTACTAAAGAATTCTACCTGTCTGCAATTTATGGTTCTTTGATTGATTTGTCTTTTGAATTTAGTACCCATTTATAGTGTATTTAAGTATAAGATTACCTATGAACTGATAAATCTCCAGGGGCACTTTTTTGTCAAAGACACAGTCTTCTACCAACTCAGCTGGTTTACTAATGTATCACAGCTTTATCATTTACAAAGCTCTTTCAAGGTCTTTTTTTTTTTGGCTGGAGCTGGGTTTGAACCTTCTACCTCCGGCATATGGGGCCTATGCTGGCGCCTTATTCCTTTGAGCCACAGACGCCACCCATCTTTCAAGCTCTTTTAATCTATTTCTAGTTTGATTTTATAAACATAAAATATGTGAGTCTATTAACCCCATTCCACAGATGAGGAAAACAGGGAACTGAGAGCCTTAGAAACTAGCAGTTTGGCCAGGGTCTCTTAATTTAGCATCCCTGGCCTTCCGCAGAAAATATATACAAAGGCCAGGTGCAGTGGTGCATGCCTGTGATCCTAGCACTCTGGGAGGCCAACGTGGATGGAGAGATTTCCTGAGCTCAGGAGTTTGAGGCCAGCTTGAGCAAGAGCCAGACCCTGGTTCTACTTAAAATAGAAAAAAACTAGGCCACCATTGTGGCAGGTGCCTGTGGTTCCAGCTATTTGGGAGGCTGAGGTAGGAGGATTGCTTGAGCCCAGGAGCTGGAGGTTGCTGTGAGCTAGGATGTCAGAACACTCTACCCATGGCACAGAGCAAGGCTCTGTCTCAAAAAAAAAAAAAAAACATGAAAATACCACCTACACACTGCTAACTCTTATGCACGGGTACCAGTGAAGCCAAAGTAAAGGGGTGTGGATCAGCCAGCTTTGGTCAGCAACCCATTCATAGATTGCGCCCCTATACCTGAACAGGCTATGGAGACACAAGGCTGGCATATAGAATGTACTGGCAGAATTAAAAATCATCCAGAAACAAATCAGTTTAAGCCTGCTACCTAGAACAATCAGTTCCTCTTTCCCCTTGCAGGCAGCAGATTTTCATGTCTCTCTAATTTCGGGACCTTGTCAGACTAAAGGACATAATTAATGATCAAACAATGAATGCCTGTGAACTTCTGCTTGATTCTGTAATCTCTCAGTTAAAGGAATAAAATATCAGAATAAAGGAACACCAAGCTTTCTCACTGTTAGTAGTACTGGTATTCGTTACACTGGTTATGTATTTGTTTTGTTTGTAAGACTCTGATACTAGGTGCTAGGACAGTTGGAGAAGAGCAATAATTTGTTTTGAAAGTCATTTTCTATGTTTTGAAGATCTATCAAATTACAGAGATGTTTGTTCCCATTTCAATTCATTCTTTTGGTTTGTTTAGAGAGCTCATGAAACCTCTGGCTTCATTTATTTATTTATTTATTTTGAGACAGAGTCTTACTTTGTCACCCTGGGTAGAGTGCTGTGGCATCAAAGCTCACAGCAACCTCAACCTCTTGGGCTCAACTGATTCTCTTGCCTCAGCCTTCCAGGCAGCTGGGACTACAGGCGCTGGCCACAATGCCCGGCTATTTTTTGTTGCAGTTGTCATTGTTTTAGCTGGCCCCAGCCAGCTTCATACTCACCAGCCTCCGTATATGTGGCAGGCACCCTACCCACTGAGCCACAGGCGCTGCCCTCTCTTTCTCTTAAGGAGACTCCTAGAAGCACCATGTTAGACTTCTGCTTGGTGGGCAGCGCCTGTGGCTCAGTGAGTAGGGCGCCGGCCCCATATACTGAGGGTGGTGGGTTCAAACCTGGTCCCAGCCGAACTGCAACCAAAAAATAGTCGGGCGTTGTGGCAAGCACCTGTAGTCCTAGCTACTTAGGAGGCTGAGGCAAGAGAATTGCTTAAGCCCGGGAGTTGGAGGTTGCTGTGAGCTGTGTGACACCACGGCACTCTACCAAGAGCAACAAAGTGAGACTCTGTCTCTACAAAAAAAAAAAAAAAAACACTTCTGCTTGGATCGTATTGGTCAAAGTGTCACCAGTATGGCCACCTATAGCTGGAAGGCTAGGAAGTGTAGTCATTTAGCTGGCACATAGTTATCCTAAGCAAAATGGGTTCTGTAACGGAGAAGAAAAGGAAGGCTAGATTTTATGGTCATCTTCTAGTCTTTACCACTGTTCTAGCCCATAACCATCATAGAATTCAATTACTCAGCTATTCTCCAAGAATTTTCCAAGGTTGGGGATGCCCTTTGTTGACTTTTGTCTCTCTGTCCTTTAGTTATTTTTGCTTTTCTTTTTTTTTTTTTTTAGTTATTTTTGCTTTTCCTATTATTTTATTCCCAGAAGATCTTTTCAAAAACGATTATATCCCAATGAAGATCAATTAGAGCTTAAGCTCTTTTTCTTCATTCATTCATTCCATAAATATTGAGCAGTCATGTACCATTTGCTGTGTATTATAAACAGAGTCTTTACTGATTGTATTTCCTTTTTTGTTTGTTTGTTTTTGGCTCATTTTTTTGGGAGCACAGAGTTGAATTGTGACTCAGATGGACTGAATGCAAGTCTGTGACCTATCACACTTTGTTTTCGCATTGTAGTCTTCCTCTGCAGTCTCAGTATTATGCTGTCTCCCTAACTTGGAGTGTAGGACAGGCAGAAAGAATAGGCTTTATGGTAGGCAGCTGCCAGGCCAGGGTTCCAGAAAGTCCCTTTGGTCCTTAAGTATGTTTTTCCTTCGTGCCCATGACTAATGATTTAAAGTAGTAGTTCTGAATCCTGCCTATATATCAGAATCACCTGCAGAGCTTTTAAAAACATTCTGGAGAACACTTTCCTGCTGGACATTTTGATTCAGTAGCCTTGGCTGTAGTTTAAAAAGCTGTCCAGGGGCGGCGCCTGTGGCTCAAAGGAGTAGGGCTCAGGCCCCATATACCGGAGGTGGCAGGTTCAAACCTGCCTCTGGCCAAAAACTAAAAAAGCAAACAAACAAAACAAACAAAAAAATTCTCCAGGTAATTCTGATGTACAGCCTGCATTGAGAATCATAGGTTTAAAGCTTTGTACCTACTTGGATTTGAAATATTCTAGGGAGGATTTGCATGTTATTCCTTATCAGATCAGATCCTTTCTTGACAACCTGTTTTGACAATGGAAAAAGATGGTAAGAGAAACCCTGAGATCAGTGGAGTCACTCGCCTACAGAGTCAAGACACTGAAATGCTTTAGGGGCAAACTTAGTAGAGCTAGGTTTGCTTGTCTGTTTTCCTGGCTCTCATTGTGGGAAATTTTTCCATTGAGCAAAAGAAGCTGGTTAACTGGGACTTCAAGCCCTAGGGAAAGTGCTGAGTCTAGATGTGGCCACCATTAGTATCCTGAGTTTGCAGTTTTGCTCCCGGGAGGTGGGCAGTGAGGAGAGATGAAGGGAATTTTCGAAATCAGGAGATTATCAAGGTTTATGAGAGCCTCCTGGGGAATCCAGTGGGGTGGTGAGGCCAAAGGAACTTTGAGGTTGGGTAGGCGTCCTGTGGAGAGACATCCTTGTATATTTGTCTTGAGATGTATGAATTCCAGGCCTTCTCTTATTCAAATACTAGAACAGAAACGCATTCCAGTTCGGTCTATTTCAGTTTATTCATCCCATTGCCCTCAGCCCCTATATCTCATTAGTGTAGAAATGTTAGAATGGTGTTTATATCCCCACTCTTTGTTTTTTGAGACAGAGTCTAACTTTGTAGCCCTTGGTAAAGTGCGGTGGTTTCATCAGGCACAAGTGAGCCTCTTGCCTCAGCCTTCCAGGTAGCTGGTACTACAGGTGCCCGCCACAATGCTCAGCTATTTTTTTTTGGGGGGGGGAGGGTGTCTCACCCTTGCCCAGGCTGGTCTCAAACTCGTGAACTCAGGCAATCCACTTGCCTCAGCCTCCCATGTGCTGGGCTAATCAGTGTCTTTACAGCATAACAAAACAGTAGCTTGCAATCACTGATGGCTTACTGTGTGCCAGGTACTGGGGTAAGAATTATGAAAAGGTTAAGAAAGGATGATAAGGGGTTACATTTGGGAAATATGTATTTCAAAATGTTTTTACTCCCTTGTGCCCCATTTCTTGGTAATGTGGTTTTACCTTAAAATATATTTTTATTATATTCATTTTTAATGTGCTTTTATAATTTACTGCATACTTCCTATCTTTTTTTTTTTAAGACATTGTCTCACTATGTCACCCTCAGTAAAGTGCTGTGGTGTCACAGCTCACAGCAACCTCAAACTCTTGGGCTTAAGTGATTCTCTTGCCTCAGCCTCCCAAGTAGCTGGGACTACAGGCACCCACCACAATTCCTGGCTATTTTTTGTTGCAATGTCATTGTTATTTAGATGGCCTGGGCCGGGTTCGAACCTGCCAGCCTCAGTGTATGTGGCTGGAGCAGTAACCACTGCACTACAGGCGCCACACCACTTTCTACTATTCTTAAACAGAAGATACTGGACTGGACTCAGGGGTCTCAAAGTCCCTTTGAACCTCAAGATTCTATTAGTTGACCTTTTAGGGATGTCTCCAGCCCTCCCTCAGGGTCTGACCCAGTTAGTGTCCAGGCCTTGTTTCCTTGGAAAAGCCCCACTGTTGATTTGGTTTTTGTCATTTACCTTTTCTCACAAATGATGGACCACACACGGTATTGGGGCAGACTGTGTCTGCCTTTCTGCCAAATTCATCTGTAAGTGAACCAGAGGCTCAAGTAGCCTCCTTAATGACTTTCTTGCGTTCCTTCTCTGTCTCTGTTACATGAGGGCCCTTAAACTTGTTGGCTAAATTCAGAAGGATATGGACCTTTTCACTGTCTCTGACTCACTGTATTCTGGACTGTCACTGTCAGTGTGAACCATGCAGTATGTAAGGAAAAATTTTCCTCACTATCTCGAGAGTTTGGGCCAGTGTGTTTTGGAAATGCATTGTTATAAAGACTACACCATTTTTATTATTTAGAGATGACACATCTGTACACATATTAAGCCAAAATTTATTAAGTCCCTCTCCCCCAACAGATGTTGAATCCCTGGAGGTCAGCGGCTCATATTTCCCACAGCACCTGGAGAGCTAGAGCTTAGATAAAGTAGATGTTCATTGTTTATAAGATGTGACTTTACAAATGCTTCAAGTAGAGGCTCCTACAAATTATATCTGAAAATATTTTAAGTTTAAAACTCTAATGTAGCAATTCTCAACCTGGGGGTCATGATGCCTTTGGGGGTCGAATGACCCTTTATAGGGGTCACCTAAGACTATCCTGCATGGCAGATATTTACCTTACAATTCATAACAGTAGCAAAATTACAGTTATGAAGTAGCAATGAAAATGACTTTATGGTTGGGGGTCACCACAACATGAGGCACTGTATTTTTTTTTTGGACACAGAGTCTTGCTTTGTTGCCCTCAGTAGAGTGCAGTGGCATCAGAGCTCACACCAACTTCCAGGTTTTGGGCTTAGGTGATTCTCTTGCTTCAGCCTCCTGAGTAGCTGGGACTACAGGTACCCACCACAACTCCTGGATATTTTTTGTTGCAGTTTGGCTGGGGTCGGGTTTGAACTCGCCACCCTTGGCATATGAGGCTGGCGCCCTACTCACTGGGCATGGCGCCAACTGTGAGGAACTGTATTAAAGGGTTGCATCATTAGGAAGGTTGAGAACCACTGCTCTAATGGCTGGGATCGAATGCCGTGGCTCACTTACCCTTGTAATCCCAGCGCTTGGGAGGCCGAGGTGGGCAGATTGCTTGAGATCACAGGTTCGATACCAGCCTGAGCAAGAGCGAGACCACTGTCTCTAAAAAGTAGCCGAGTGTTGTGGCAGGCACCTGTACTCCCAGCTACTTGTGAAGCTGAGGATAGAGAATAGCTTAAGCCCAGGAGTTTGAGGTTGCTGTGAGTTGTGGCACTATGACACTCTACCAAGGGTTACAAAGTGAGATTCTGTCTCCAAAACAAACAAACAAACAAACAATCTAATGTCTGTTTATTTTTTATTTTTTTATTTTTTGAGACGGAGCCTCAAGCTATCCCCCTGGGTAGAGTGCCATGGCATCACGCTCACAGCAACCTCCAACTCCTGGGCTCAAGTGAGTCTCCTGCCTCAGCCTCCCAAGTAGCTGGGACTACAGGTGCCCGCCACAACGCCTGGCCATTTTTTTTTTGGTTGCAGCCATCATTGTTGTTTGGCGGGCCCGGGCTGGGGATTCGAACCCACCACCTTAGGTGTATGTGGCTGGCGCCTTAGCCACTTGAGCCACAGGCGCCGAGCCCAAGTAACTGGTTCTAAAGGCTCCCGTCACGCCTGGCTATTTTTTAGTTGTAGTTGTCATTGTTTGGCGGGCCTGGACCAGCTCTGGTGTATGTGGTTGGCGCCTTAGCTGCTTGAGCTATAGGTGCCAAGCTCTTAGGTCCTTTTATTTATGACAGTATCTGTGTTATGTCTTTGCTGCTTGCTGTGTTATAAGGTATAGTGTAGAGATGCATACTTTAATTTCAAATATAGTAGAATCATGTAAGGGACTCTAACAAACTAGTCAATATTGGGAGGTGGTCAATGTAAAGACCTAGGCCTGGTTCACTGCCTGTGGCTCAAGCAGCTGAGGCACCAGCCACATACACCTGAGCTGGCGGGTTCGAATCCAGCCTGGGCCCGCCAAACAACAATGACGGCTGCAACCAAAAAATAGCCAGGCGTTGTGGCAGGTGCCTGTAGTCCCAGCTACTTGGGGGGCAGAGGTAGGAGAATCGTTTGAGCCCAGGAGTTGGAGGTTGCTGTGAGCTGTGATGCTATGGCACTCTACCCAGGGGACAGCTTGAGGCTCTGTCACCAAAAAAAAAAAAAAAAAAAAAAAGACCTAGGCCTACTGTACTGATATGTTCATCTGGTGCATGTCTGGTCTATGAAAATTAGGTCAATTTAAGGAGGTGCTCAATTATAGAGGTTTTACTGTATGTTGTTTTTACTTGTGGTTTGAAGTTTATTGACTAATTAAATAAACAGAATTGGGACATAGCCATATAAAATAAATATTCTATGTTTAAAGAATGTTATTTGAGTACATTATTCTTAAAGATTTTGTTCCTAAGGGTGTGAGACATTAGTCTGGGCTGATGTGCTTTCAGGAAGGTAGTTGTTTAATAACAACATCATTTAAATTCTTTCAGAATCGTTCTGATTTTCAATGCCAGCATCGATGGCAAAAAGTTTTAAATCCAGAATTGATAAAAGGTCCTTGGACTAAAGAAGAAGATCAGAGGGTAACATGTTCATGTTTTTTATGTTCACTGTGTAGGTGGATTAGTGTTTTTTCTGCCTAATATATTGTTTTGACACACATTTAAACAGTATATGTTTAAATCCCTTCACTTTTATTCTCTGGAGGTTGCTTGCCTTCTTAGGTGAATGTTGAGTATCTTGAAATGTAATTTTTTTCTGAGTTGAGTCAAACCAAGTATAATATATTCTCTTTCTGAGAATTTGATTTGCAGAAGAAAAACTACTTACTGTAAGCTTAGGTAACCTTGTTAAGAGCTTAGTTTAATAAGCTTCAGGGTGTAGTTTCCTGTCAAAAATTGAATTAACATTTTGAGAACAGATTTTAATTTATTTTTACACACTGATAATTTGATATGAAAGGAAGTCATTCTTAACTTTTCCTCTTGACCTATAATGAGCCCCAGAATTAGATATCAGAGCATCATTTTTCCAAAGAGTTTGTGATTAAAAAAAAATGTTATTCTTTGTGCTATAGAAGTTGGAGATAAATAGAAGAGTTTCTGCACTACACTGAAAATTGCTCTTTAGTTCGTGACTTAATAAGGCAAAAAATTTGTTAAAGTACTTGGGCAATTAGAACATCATTTCTCTTGCTTGAAGCAAAATAAAAACAAGATTCTTCAGTAGGCTCAGTACTGTTCTGATTTAATTGATGGCTAATGATAAGTTATAAAATGACATTTTAAAAGTACATTTAAATTTAAAAGTACATTTAATTAAACCTGAAATTTAATTTTTTAAAAAGTTAATAGATGCATATGTAAAATATCAATATATTAAATTTAAATATTCTATCAATATAAATGTTTACTACATGATATTTGACATAGGGCAATGAGGTAGAATGGGATAACTATTGCAATTTTTGGGACAATAAAAACAAATTAAAATCTGGGGAAAAAAATAAATGTATGATCTATATCCTTTCAGTTTGAGAAAGGAAGAAATAAAAGCCAGTAACTTGGTAGATCCTATTTCTTTACAAATTGATTTTTTTGATGTTTTGGCTTTCTGCTGAAGCTTTTTTTTTTTTTTTTTTTTTTTTGCTGGGCTGGGTTTGAACCCACCACCTCTGGCATATGGAGCCAGCACCCTACTCTTTTGAGCCACAGGTACCGCCCTGAAGCTTTTTTTTTTTTTTTTTTATAAGAGTAGAAAATGCAGAAGTCTCAACATTTTTATTGTTATCTCAAATTAGTATTGTATGAAAGCAGTTTAATTTCATGTCTCTTTTAAGTAGCTCTGTGGATTTTAGATAAGTTTGGAATCAATTTTTTTTTTTTTTTTTTGGAGATAGAGTCTCACTATGTTTCTAACTCTACTAACTTGGTAGATTGCTGTGGCATCACAGCTCACAGCAACTTCAAAGCCTTGGGCTTAAACAATTCTCTTGCCTTAGCCTCCCTCAGCTACCCTCCTGTAGCTGGGACTACAGGTGCCTGCTACAACGCCCAGCTATTTTTGTTGTTGTAGTTGTCATTGTTTAGCTGGCCTGGGCCGGGCTCAAACCTACCAGCCTTAGTGTATGTTGCGGGCTCCCTACTCACTGAGCTATGGGCACAGAGCCTGGCACAATGCCCAGATATTTTTTGGTCGCAGTTGTCATTGTTTAGCTGGCCCAGGTAGAACTCAAACCCGCCAGCCTCAGTGTATGTGGCCGGCGTCCTACTCACTGAGCTATGGGCATGGAGCCTGAAATCAATTTTTAAGGTTGGAAAATGCTGAAGGAGTATTTATTACTAAAATTGTTTTTAATAAATTTTAGTTGTGGCTTAGATTTGATGTATTTATTTAAAATGGTATTCTTGAGTAATGTTTTAAAATTCTTTCAAAGTAATGCCTTTTGAACTTTATTTTTCTGCTTTTTAGGTTATTGAATTAGTACAGAAATATGGACCAAAAAGATGGTCTTTAATTGCAAAACATTTAAAAGGAAGAATAGGCAAGCAGTGTAGAGAAAGATGGCATAATCATCTGAACCCTGAGGTAAAGAAATCTTCATGGACAGAGGAGGAGGACAGAATCATCTATGAAGCACATAAGCGGTTGGGAAATCGTTGGGCAGAAATTGCCAAACTACTTCCAGGAAGGTGCTTATATAAATGTATATACATTTTTCTGTACTTAAACATGGTCTTTATTACTTTACTATTAAATTTATTTGCAAGTATCCCATAACTTTTATTTATAATTAAAATTTACATAATACAAGCAACCCTTTGGAACCATTTGTAATAAATTCTGTGGTAAAGGATAGGATTACTTTTTTAATGAAATATTTTATAGCAATAGTTTATGCAATAAAATGATAGACCTTTAGATTATGTAAACATGTAATACACTCCTAAAATTATGTTTATGTATCAGTGGCAGTCAGGTAGACCCACTTTGTACAAACTCTGTTGGAATGGAATCTAATCTCAGATTTCTTTTGTATCAGATTCTGTGTATAAAACCAGAGAATAACAAACATGCTGACTGAAATAAACTGCTGTGAAAGTATATTAGGGAAAATTAAATTCTTAATTAATTATGGAGTGATTCAAACCACGGGAGTAGTATATTTATCCATTTGGCTAAAATGCACCATTTCCCTCAGAAACAGTGTTATACTTAAACAGTGTTCCCTGACCTTTTTTGTAGCAGGAACCAGTTTCATGGAATACATTTTTTCTAAGGATTAGGGGAGGGGACAAGGGAGCTCATGAGAGTGGTGTGGTGCTGCTTTAAATACTGATGAAGCTCCTTTGCTGGATTACCCACTGCTCATGCCCTGCTGTGTGGGTAGTTTCCTGTTTCTTGGAAGACAATTTTTCCTACCATGGAGAAGTGGAGGCAGAGGGACAGGGCTCTGTATCTGGCTCCTAACAGGCTGCTGACCAGTACTGGTATGCAGTGCAGGGGTCAAGGACCACAGTGCTCAAGTATACTCTATATTGCACTAATTTGTTTTCTAATAATCTTTAGCATAGACCAACAACTTGGGGGAAATTTATGCCTTACTTAAAAGGTATATATTTGCTTTTTATTGCCAGGATCTCAATCTGTGTAGTACTTTATAGTTAATAAACTGATTTTACATATTTTCTTAGATAATCTTCCTGTATTTAGAAAATATGAAGAGCAAACATTGCCATCTTTGTTTTATAGATAAGAGATTGAAGACATGATGTGTTATGTTCTTTATCCAACTTACTAAACTTGGCCTAAGGACTTTTGATATTTTAAATCTCTTATTCATCTTTGTTTTTCTTATAACTTAGCTTAGTGCCTTAATGTAAAGTAGGTTTTCAGTAAATGTATATTTTATGAAGGATGCAATTACACTTCAAGTAGCTATATCGTGAAGATTTATATTTTTATAAAGGGAACCTTAGATAAAAAGGGAACTAATGAACTCCTTCTATAAATATTTTATTCTAAGAAGTGAAAAAGAATACTGTAATTTGTAGTTTGCTTTTTCATGACCATGTTTATTCCTAGCTTAATTAAGGTCTTTGCCTTTTTTGTACCATTTTTCTGAAATGCTTTTGTTTTTCCTGTTCTTGTATGGCTAGTTGTTCTTTTCATACAGATCTTAGCTTCACTCTGACCTCATAAGGCCTTCCTGGAACACCTAACCAAAATTATTCTGGTTACCCACTTTTCTTATTCTGCTTTAATTATCTGCATTGCACTAATATTTTTCTTTCCTTTTTTTTTTTTTTGCAGTTTTTGGCTGGGGCAGGGTTTGAACCTGCCACCTCCAGTATATGGGGCCAGCACCCTACTTCTTTGAGCCCCAGGTGCTGCCTTCTTCTTTTTTTTTTTTTTAATATTCTTCCTTTCTTCCCCACTGCTAGACTTAAAATGAGGATGTAAGCTCCTTAAGAGCAGGGAGCTGCTTCTTTGTCTAATTTACTGAAATGTCTCTAGTTCTTTAAAGACATACAGTTTGCCTTTTGAATTTTTCAAAAAGTATCTAATTTTGTCAATTGTTTAAAACACTTTGTACAAGTTATACAGTGTTAAAATTTCTGGAATCTTTTTTTTAAAAAAAATTGTATACTTTCATTTCTTAGGACTGATAATTCTATCAAAAATCATTGGAATTCTACTATGCGAAGAAAAGTGGAACAGGAGGGCTATTTGCAAGATGGAATAAAATCAGAACGAACTTCATCTAAACTTCAACACAAACCTTGTGCGACTATGGACCATTTGCAAACCCAGAATCAGTTTTACATACCTGTTCAGGCACGTACTTTTAATACTTTTATTATTTAAAAAAATTTTTTATTTGCTATATGTGAAGGTGTTTGGTTTCTTAATAATAGGAAAAGTAAAATATATACATATTAAGGGAGAAATAGACATTTAATTTTTCAAACTGAAAAAGATACCACAACTTTGATAAATATTTTGGAAGCAAATTCATTAAAATATTTCCTTTTACATGTAGTTTTTACATTAAGAAACTTAGTATGGGCCTGGTGCAGTGGCTTATGTCTATAATCTTAGCATTCTGGGAGGCCAAGGCAGGAGAATTACTTGAGGTCAGGAGTTTGAGACAAGCCTGAGCAAAAGTGAGAACCCACCTCCACTAAAAATGGAAAAAATTAGATGGGCATGATGGCCACGTGCCTGTAGGCACAGCTATTTGGGAGTCTGATGCAGGAGGATGTCTTGAGCCCAGGAGTTTGAGGTTGCCGTGAGCTATCATGACACCTTGCACTCTGCAACAAAGTGAGATGTTTTGTTAAAAAATAAAAAACAAACCAAAAAAAAAAACTTAGTATGAAAATTTTCTAATACTCTAATTCTTTGGACTTTTTTTTTTTTTTTTTTTTTTTTGAGACAGAGCCTCAAGCTGTCCCCCTGGGTAGAGTGCCGTGGCATTACAGCTCACAGCAACCTCCAACTCCTGGGCTCAAGCGAGTCTCCTGCCTCCGCCTCCCAAGTAGCTGG
>CAUYQS010101875.1:0-15363 GCA_963574585.1 Otolemur crassicaudatus | reverse complement strand
TGAGTAATATCTTGAGCTGCTAATTCCTTCCTTTCCTCTAGTCTGTTAATCTTATTTGCTATCTGCATTCCGAACTCGATTTCTGACATCCCAGCAATTTGCTTGTGTATGGGGTCTTCAATTGTGTCTTCCCCATTTTCCCTTGGAGGAGTTGATCTACTCTGGTTATTTGAGTTGCCAGAGTTTTTCTGCTGGTTATGTCCCATGCTGAGTTTACCTTGTTTGGAGGCCTTATCAGAACCGTTCAGTTGATGGCTTCTTCTGGTTGCCCAGAGAGACAGGCAGAGCATGTCTGTTGTCTTCTCCCAGTTCTCGGGTGCTGGGGCAGCCAGGGTGCAGTGGAACAGCAGCAGCTTTTGGTTGTATTTTTGGGGTCGCAGCTCGCCTCAGGAAGGTTGAAGTGTGCTCTTCAATCTTCTCTCTTGTCTCTGCTCCAAACCATTAGCTACTTTGCTAAACTTCTGTCCTTTCAGCCTCCTTCTGGATGGGAGCTTCTGTAAAAAGCTGACTGCAGTTCGCCATCTTGGCTCCACCCCCAAAGTGTCTGTTTTTTAAAGTAAAGTAGTAATGCATTAATTGGGAACTTAGTCTCTCTGGACTATGACTTTTAATCCTTCTATTTTCCCTTCCCCATCAAGTGCAGACTTCTGACAAAAGGGGCTAAAGCAAAAGCTCAATCAGAGGTAGTAAATGAATAGTTATTAGAGTTAAATGCTTTGTATTTTTTGAAATCAGTATTTCTAAGTTTTAAAAATGATTTTAAAAGTGTTTAAGTTAGTGCTTACACTGTTTACCAGTTACTTATTAAATGCTGGAAATAAGAATTTGAATAAAACATGATATCTGCTCTTGAGGATGTCACAGGATCGACAGCAAATGGACCTGATGAAGGGTAATGCAGCAACATGTGTTCCATTATAGGCAGTGCCTGAGTTACAAAAGTAATAGGTAAATATATGTGTTCCAATCTAAGATGCAAGTTGGACTTATGAAGAAATCTACAGAACCTGTCTTGTTCATAACCTGGGACAGCCTATATCACAAAACAAATGAATAATAGTTTTCTAAAGTATGCCTCTTGCGCAGAAACTCTAAATATCTTCTGTATCTCCCTAACCATTTTCAGTTGAATGAAAGTCTGTGCATTACCTTATGTCAGTCAACCACATGGCTAACCCTCATCTTCCATTTCCACATTTCTTGCCTCTATCTGTATTCATTTTTGTGTTCTAACCAAACTGACTTCCTGTCAACCCTCAGGCATGAGTCATTCTGCTCTGCTTTTCTATTTGTCTTAATGGCATTCTTTTTAACCTAGAATTTCCACTTTTCCCTCCCCAGCTTTCAGATGCATTTAAGCCCATCAAAATATTGTCTTCTCCACTGAGCTCTCAATGAATTTTCCAAAGACAATTTCTCTTCCTTTAGACAGGAATAATAAATCCCTTGTTTCACACTAACTGCTTATAAACACTTAACACTGACTTGAATTATACTTGAATTATCTCCCTTCAACTCCCCACCACCAGATCATAATTTAGAGATACAGAGCAGAAACCATATTTTGGTGTCTTGATTGTTTTCTATCTCACAGTGCCTAACCCAGAGCCTAGCATACTGTAGTTACTCAGAAAATATCATAAATCTTAACATAGATCCCCAGATAGAGTTAGCTTCCACATTCCCAATGACAATTTTACTAGTAAAATTATTTTGGTTAAGAATAATATGCATGCCTTATCACTTAAGTGTACATGAGGTAATCTAATAACTCATTGTCATGCTTTATTTATTAAAGTAATTACATTTACATATTTAAATAACATTTCCAAACAATAAAATAATAAAGAAATAGTACATTTTTACCGCTTATAGTGCATAAAAACTTAAACATTTACATGAAAGTCCATCATAAAGATTTTTATTTTCTCCAGAGCTATATTTATAATCATCATTATCATCTTCTAAGATATATCAACTGTACTTCAATGTAAGTTTTTTTTTTTTTTTAATGTATGCTTCTTATACTCTCCGGAAATTTTATTTTAAACAATATAATTCATATACATGTCATCTGATCATTTTTCTGTAATTTTACCTGTATTATGAGTATGTACTCATACTATAAACATCATACAAACCCACTATATATTTTTTAACGAACTATTTTCTAAAGCAGTTTTAAGTTTATAGAAAAAAAATGAGAAGAAAGTACAGAATTTATACCTACCCCCTTATTCTCTCCAGTTTCTGCATTATTAACACGTGGTATTGGGACAGTTCATTTGTTATAATTGGTAAACTAATATTGATGTATATTATTAACTAAAGTCTTTAATTTACATGTGGGTTCACTCATTATGTTATGTGTGGTATAGCTTTTGTTTTCTAGTTTTTTTTAATTCATGTTTTTTAAAGCAGTTTTATGTTCACAGCAAAATTGAGCAGACAATACAGAGATTTCCACACATTCCTTGTCCCACATATGCACTGTTCCCCCATTATCAACATCTCTCACCACAGTGATATATTTATTACAACTGATGAACCTGCACTGCCATATATCACCCACAGTCCATAGTTTACATCAGAATTCACTTTTAGTGTTGTACATTCTATGGGATTTTTTTTTTTACAAATGTGTAATGACATATATTCACCATAACAGTATCATATAGAATCATTTCACTGTCCTAAAAATTCCTGAGCTCCACTGGTTTATTAGTCCTTTCCCTACTCCCAATCCAGAACTGGGGAAAACCACTGATATTTTTACTGTCTCCCTGATTTTGTCTTTGCCAGAATGTCATATAGTTGGAATTGTGCAGTATATAGCTTTTACAGATTGCCTTATTTCAGTTAGAAATAGAAAGTTCTATGTCTTTCCATAGCCTTTGACAGCTCATTTATTTTATATTGCTGAATAATAGTCCATTGTATGTATGAAGTACTGTAATTTATTTATCCATTCACCTATTGAAGGACATCTTGAATGCTTCTAAATTTTGTTAATTATATATGAAGCTATAAACACTTGTATGAAGTTTGTTGTGTAGACATAAGTTTTCACTGAAATACATATTCATGTTATAATGGAATCTATACAATTGTTAGATCATACTCCCAGGAATAATTACTGAGTCTGATTTAATGTGTTTATATCTTTTGTATATAATTTACCTGTTGACCTCAATAATTCTATGGATCCAACATTGATTGAGGTTGTTCCTGGCTATGGAATCTTTACTTTGGAGTCAAAAAGTCTACAACTTGTTAGCTGATTGTACCATTGATAAGTTATACAATCTCACAGGAGCTAACCTTTCTGTATGTTAGTTTAACTATATATAAAGTAACTATGTTTCATCTATATCTATTTAAATCATTTGACTAATAAATTGAAAATGAGGCACATGTCAAAATTTCTAGCACATTCTTCAAAATGAGCTGGCTTGGAACATTTAACACTGAAAATCAATATAAGTGACAAAAACTCATGTACCAGAGCCCCAAGAAAATACTTGGGGTTGTGTAACTAGGCTACCCAAACCTCATCATGTAACTTTCCACAATATTGATAGATGTGCATGTACATATAATTATAAATTTAGTTTGCATCAGAAACATACAGTGTTCTTGTTACAACAGCACACACATGCCTTAATCCTCAGAGTATTGTATAATCCTTGAACAATTAAATTCTGGATTTTTAAAGTATTTGATTAATATAATTAAATTTATATAATAAATTATTTAATTAATTATTTTATTGCTGTACTACAAAAGAGATTCATATAATGGCATCTTGAAGAGAAAAATTTGGTCCCCAGAGCCAGGAACTGCAGTTGAATTCCTTTCTGCTCAGTGATTAACTGGCTATTTAAATCTGGCAATTGATTTAATCTCTCTAAGACTCAATTTCCTTCTACGTAAAAATTGAGATAATAATTCTTATCTTTCTGGGTTATTTCACGAATGGCAAGAGATATTTGTAAAGTTCCTGATTCATAATAAAAGATATTCAACTAGTAACTCTTGCTTAGATTCCTTTATCTAAATCCTTTATCTAGCTCTTCTTGGCATTCTATTTTTCAGCAAGATATGTAAGTGGAGTAAGAAAATTGGCTCATACATTAGACTTTTTAAAATCAAATTTTCCTGCATATTCTGTGACTTAATGTTCTAAATCTAAGTGTATCTCATACATCTTCACTGGGAATAAAATACTGAAGAATAAATTGTCAAAATTACAGAATTGTTTTCATATTATTGAAATTTAAAATATTTTGGTAACTGTGAATAAAAATTAATAATATAAATCTTTTGTCATATTCCACTTTTGACTGATTTCTTTAAAAAAAAAACAACTTTTGAAGTAAGTAAGGAGATATTACTAATAGCACATTGTAGAAAAAAACAAATGAGACCCTTAAATGGCAAATTGATACAGTCTGTCACATAATTAGTATGACAAGATATCTTATCCTCTGACATTCATTACATCATGCTATGTCACTTCTTATATAAATGGCACATTGTTGGTCCTCTAACTTTTGAATTTATCATAGCATAATTTTTGTACATACCATGTTAAAGAATTTGTTTAAAATAAATGACTGGTTTTATGATGATTATACTTGTTACATTTTAAAAGTATGTATCCCTATTATCTAAAAATAATTCTTAGGAAATGTTTATAAAGCTAAATGAAATGAATAATTTTTATTCTGTACATATGTAGAATTGAGTATAAAATTAAATGAATGTAACCTGTCAAAGATTGAAGGAGTAGCCTATAAACCAAAATCATCTTGATAAATACTGGCCATTTACCTGAAAATTGAATGACATAACTTTAAAGACAAAGCTGGATTATTTCCCTTGACACTGGTAGTGTGGAGTTAATAGCAGATCGCCTGTGAAAATATGAGCAGATAGTTGTCATGTGGTGATATAACAATGTAAGAGCAAGCTGGATTTAAATAAAATTTCAGAAGAAAAATGTATTCACCATGATTAAAATATAACTTTGTTATCTTATGATTTTTAAGATCTTTCAAGTTTAAAGAAATAGAAATTCAGAAAAAAGTCATTTATTAGAAGAATATTGAGTATGTTAGGGGAAACCAAACCAGAAAAGAAGGCAGGGCTACATCTGGACCCCAGTAACATGAGGATCCAGTCACTCAAATGATGTCAGGGACTTTTGTACTCTCATCTCTGTTTCTTCTTAAATGTTCACATTATGTTTCCCTTTTCTTTTTTCTTTCAATCAAACTTTCTCCCCTTAGCAGCAAAGTTGACCACAAGCCACTTTTAAGTTTCACACCTTAAAATTTGAGAGAGAGAGAGAGAGAGGAGAGGGATTGCTGTCTCTCTCTGGTTTCAAGTTCAAATATTTCAAAGAAGGAAATCATTTGTTAAGTTTGGGTTATGTGTCCAGAACTGGACCAACAATTGTGGGCAGAGACATAGGGTCTTATAGAAAAAAGAAGAATTTATAAATTATAAATTGTTAGAAATACATTTTATAGGTTAGTCAACTGTGACGATGAATGTTCAGATTTGCCCAAGTTACAAAACTTGGATTAAAATGACTCTCCAGTGTTTTTTATAATACCTAAAGGTATTACGGAAACAAAGCAAATGGATGAAGAAAGAAGAGAGGGAAACAAAGACAAAAGGAAAAAGAGGGAAGAAGAGAAGGAAAGGGAGAAGAAAGAAAAACAAAAGAAGAAAGTTTGGAAAGGGGAAAGGAAAGGAAAAGAACAGAAAGAGAAGGGAAGGGGACAAGAGAGGAGAGGAGAGGGGATAGGAGGGCAGGGAAGAGAGAGAAGGGATTGGGAAGGCCTTTGAGTTTACTGGTCTGCCTGAGATTATAACATGCACTTGCATTAATTAATAGTTACCCTCTTCCTTGGCAATCCAAGGACTTCAGAATGCTCCCCCACTCAAAGTATATGTATTTTTCTTGTATTATAATTATGTGCACATGTTCAGCCCCAGGAAACAATATTTTATTGTTTTATATCATCAGTATTCACTGAAATCTATTTGTATATTTTAGCATTTCTGTTGCTTTAACCCTAATTCATGAACCGACATTTTTTTGGCCCAAACCAGCTGTTTTACTTCTGATACATCCTTAGACCTCAAGTATGTCTCTTATGGTTCCAACCTCAATCAGAGGGGATTTGCCAGTCACCCTGTTTGATGACATCTGCTAATATTTTACTTCTCTAGAGGTCCAGGAATCTTCCAATAGTGTTCCTCAACTTGTCAGACCCCTATTCTAGATTGGTGATAAATGCCTGCAGAGCAGAAGGGATTTAAAAAGCCAGGCTCTTTTCTCTGGATTTCTGTTTTCTTCCAGATATTGGTGCTATAATTATTTCCTGCTTTATTCGTTATGACATTAAGAAGGTGTTTCATGTATTTGGTTCAGCTTGTTTGTTATTCTTTTTGGGAAGATAGATTCAAAATATTTAGTTTGCCATTAACAGACATCTAGAATTACCTTTACAAAGCTTTTTCTCTTAATTAGATTAGTTCCCCAAGAATTAGCTTGTTTTCCATTGTACTCCTAAGTACCTACCTGGCACATATTAAGAAAGAAGTCAATGGCATTAAACAAATCATTCCCCATACTCGAACGGCTTTTAGGAGAATGTAACAATACATCAATATTGCTGTTTCAAAAATTCATACCTTTAGAGGTGAGACTTGGTGAAAAAAGACACATGTTTCTATGATTATATTTTAATTAAGTCAAGAGATGATTTAGTATACCAATGAGTCACTAAAGACATTGTTAACAAGAGTTAGTTTACATCTCTAATGAAGCTTAATGCCTGTTAAGGAATTAAGGTGCATCATAGTAAATGTTCAATTTTACACTCATGTTCCAAACCAAGCAGAACAAAAACAGTACAAAGAAATTTGTGATGGTACTAAGAATTTGTTTTAAACAAGAACTAGTTTTTTTGAGAACTAGATTTCAGACCCCTGCTCAGAAAAAAAAAAAAAAAATGAAAGAAGTCAATATGAGGAAGCATATCTACCTCAAAATTTTGAGAAATTAAGTAAAATAATCTGACAATTTAAGCCAAATATAAACATTTATTGAGTCTACTTGCTGCACAACACGCAAGTCATAGTTTATTTCCTGTAATGGCAGTCACGGCATTGTTTCCCAACACCCACTCACTATGATACAACTTCTCCACTCATTCCATCAAAGTGATCACAGTGGGATCTGCCCTTTCCATTCCCTTCCTTTCCGTCCTTTCTCTTCCTTCTCCTCCCCTCCTGTCCCCTCCCCTCCCCTTTTCTCTCTTCCCCTTCCCTTTATCCTTTTTTCCCTTTCCTTTCCCCTTTCCAACCTTTCTTCCTTCTTTTTTTCTTTTTCTCCTTTTTCTTCTCATCTTCGTTTTTTCTTTCTTCTTTGTTTCCATCTCTTCTTTCTTCATTAATTTGGGGGAAAATTGAAAATAATCTTAGTTTAAAGAAGGCAAGAAAACAGAGAAAAATGTATGAGACTAAATAAGACAATAAAAATGCAGAGCAAGGTTGTAGATTTAAATCCACATCTTTAAAAAAGTTAAATGTAAATAAAGTAAATTTGCTAAAGTATAGTTGTTGTCCACCTAGACAAAATATAAAACTCAATTTTACACTGCTTAAAAAAGACATATGTGGCTCAGTGCCCATAGCTCAGTGAGTAGGGCGCTGGCACATACACCAAGGCTGAGGGGTTTGAGCCCAGCCTGGGCCTACTAAACAACAGTGACAACTGCAACTAAAAAATAGCTGGGTGCTGTGGCACGCACCTGTAGTCCCAGCTACTTGGGAGGCTGAGGCAAGAGAATTGCTTAAGCCCAAGAGTTTGAGGTTGCTGTGAGCTGTGACACTACAGCACTCTACTGAAGGTGACATAGTGAAACTCTCTCTCTCTCTCTCTCTATATATATATATATATATATTTAAAAGAGACATGTAAAAAGGAGTACAGAAAGAATGAAAGAGAAAAGAAGGGAAAGAAGAGATGAAAACATTTTACCCTATAGGCATATACAGAATATAAGACTTAATAGGATAGCACTTACGTAATTCTGAAGAAGGCATTATTTTCATTTCTCCAGAGAACTCTTAATAGCAATTAGTCATATTCTGGTCATAGAGCACATTCATGAAACTCAAAGGAATGAAATCATGCAGAATGTTTCCTAACCACAATTTAATTAAGCTAGAGACCACAGCAAAAACAAGCCAAAATAAGAAAAAATAAAACAAAAAGTAGAAAATTCCTTTACATAGAAATTAGCCACACTTGGGCAGTGCCTGTGGCTCAGTGACTAGAGCGCTGGCCCTATATACTCACTTATGATGGGTTTGAACACAGCCCCGGCCAAATTGCAACAAAAAAATAGCCGGGCATTGTGGGCACACCTGTAGTCCCAGCTACTTGGGAGGCTGAGGCAAGAGAATTGCCAAAGCCCAGGAGTTGGAGGTTGCTGTGAGCTGTGATGCCACTGCACTCTACGGAGGGCAACAAAGTGAATGACAAATTTTTAATAAAAATTAAAAAATAAAAAAAGGAATTAGCCACACACACCTCTATCACTCATGGGACTAAAACTAAAAATCACAATAGAAACAGGAAAATATTTTGAATTGCATTACAAGGAAACTATTACATATTGTACTGTGGCATATAGCTAAAGCACTACATAAAGACAATTTTGTGGCTTTAGTACACATTTTAGAAAATAGAAAAGATTGATGTAAATATTGTAGTCATGCATCCTCAAGGAGTTAGTAAAGAGACTAAAAAATAAAAACTGGAAAAGAAAGATAGGTAATAATAAAGACAAAGCAGAAATTAATGGCATAAAAGACAAATCCATAATAATGCAGATAAAACTAAAAGATAGTTTATAAAAACCATCAGTAATCAAATTGATAGTACCAATCAAGGAAAAAAAATCCAAATCAGGAATGAAAATTGGACATTAATACATATCTGTAGACCTAAAAAGACAAAAGGGTATTTTGAAAAACTTTATGACAATACATTTTATAGACAAATTCCTTTAAAAGATAATAGCACTTCAAACTAATACAAGGAAAAAAAATAGAGAAAGTCTTAATGGTTTTGTATTTCTTAATAAAAATGTAATTCTTAATAAAAATAACTTTCCTACATCTCAGTAAGGATAAACATAATGTCACCTGATTTTGGAAAAAAATTGCTCTGTCATGTAGAAGGGAAAAGTGGTCTTTAAAATAAGCTGGGTCAGATAGCCAGCTGGACAAAATATGTTTATCTTGAACCTTATCTCATACCATGTACAAAATCATTTTCACATACATTGCAGATGGAAAAGTGAAGCTAAACAATATATATGTTTTTCTTTTGTGATTTATTCCTTTTTTAAAAAAGTAATTCTTGCCATATATATATATAGAGAGAGAGAGAGAATTACTTTTTTTAAAAAGGTACAAATAACAAAAGAAAAACATTATAAATTGAACTATTTTAAAACTTAGAACTTCTGTTTATCAAAAATGCCCATCAAGAGAATGTAGATGGTCATGTGCAGTAGCTCTTGTTTGTAATAATACCAGGTACTCAAGAGGCTAAAATGAGAGGATGGCTTGAGGCCATGAGTTCAAAAGTGGACAATGTAGTGAATAGTTTTAGAGACTTCTGATCTCTAAAAATATTTAAACAACAAATTAGCCAGAAAAGGTGGCGGGTACTCTATAGTCTCCATTATTCCAGAGGCTGAAGTGAGACGCTCCCTGGAGCCCAGGAATTTGAGGCTGCAGTGAACTATAATTGAGCACTGCACTCTAGCTTGGGCAACAGAGTGAGACACTGTCTCTTAAAAACACACAATGTACAACCAACAAATCAGAGAGAGATAGAGAAAAAAAATGCAGTCAATAAAGTGGAAGAATATTCAATTACTTAGATCAATAACACATAAGGAATTCTTAAAATCAACAAGAAGAATAAGACAGGCAGCCCAACATAAAAATAGAATGTAGACATGGTGGCCCATCCTTGTCATACTAAACACTTTGGGAGGCCTAGGTAGAAGGATGGTTTGAGGTAAGGAGTTCAAGACCAGCCTTAGCAGGATGGGACACCATCTCTACACACACACACATATATACACACATACCCCCACACACACATGAAAAGAGAGAGAGAAAGAGAAAGAAAAAGAAAGAAAGAGAGAAATAGGAGAGAGAGAGAAAGAAAGAAAGATTATTGAGGAAGGGAAGAAGGAAGGAAGGAAAAGGAAGAAAAAGGAAGAAAGGAAGAAAAATTAGCTGGGCATGGAATCACATACCTGTAATCTCAGCTACTTGGGAGGTTGAGCCAGGAAGATCCATGAGCCCAGGAGCTTGAGGCTACAATGAGGTATCATGATGTCTCTGTGTTTGAGATCAGGCAACAAAGTGAGACTTTGCCTCAAAAACAAACAAGCAAAAATAGGCAAAAGACTGGAACAGATAGTTCACGAAAGAGGAGATCCAAATTGCAAATATGTATGAAACAATGCTTTAACATCTTTAGTCACTATGGAAATATAAATTAAAACTACCATGCCAGAATGACTACACCAGGTAGTCTTTAGAAATGAGAATAAACAATGTACAGATACAAGCAAATATATAGTTTAGTCTCTTGAACATAACTGAGCAAAAGGTGGTAGACAAAAAGAATACACACTCTGAAATTAAATTGCATAAAGTATAAAATTAAGTTAGGAGATTTTTATGTGTGTTATGTACTTTCTCATCAGATACAGAATGTTGACAGGAAGAAGTATTGAGATATACACATTGAGCCTTACTTTTTGTAATTGTGGGGTTTTTTTGTTTGTTTGTTTGTTTTTGAGATGGAGTCTCAAGCTGTTCCCCTGGATAGAGTGCTGTGGCGTCATAGTTCACAGCAACTTCCAACTCAGGTCCCAAGCAATATTATTGCCTCAGTTTTTCTATTTTTAGTAGATATGGGGTCTCGTTTTGCTTAGGCTGGTCTCAAACTCATAAGCTCAAGGAATCCATCTTCCTCAGCCTCCCAGAGTACTAGGATTACAAGTGTGAGCCACCATGCCCAGTCCCTGTACTTCTATTTTTTTTTTTTATTGAATGGTAACTATGCACATTTGTATTTCTATTTTTTAAAGATATATATCTTCTCACAAAGAAAGTACCAAATTCAGAGGACTAATTAATTCTACCAAATATTCAAGGAACAAATAAGAGAAATCTTATACAAACTCTTCCAGAGAATAAAAAAAAAAAATTAGAAATACCTTACAACTTGTTTTATGAGATCAGTCTAAACTTAGCACTAATACCAAGCTCAAAAATTAAGGGGAAGGAAGGCACTGGTGAGTTTTATTCATAGATGTAACTATCTTAAATTATTAGTGCACACATCCAGAAATATTAAAAAAAAAAACACAATATATCACAACCATACTGACTTTATTCTATGAATGGAAGGTTAGTTTAATAAGAAGAAAATATCAATTAATGTAACTTGGTTTCTTATCATAATAAAGCAGAAAAATCATGTACAGAAAAATCTATGGGTAAAATTTCACAATTATTCAGCAAAGTACTCAGTGAATTTGGAATAGATGGTACCTTCCTTATTTTAATAGAGCAGTTTTGCAAGAACTTATAGTAAATGTTATTATGAAATGTTTTTTTTTTTTTTTTTTTTTTGCAATTTTTGGCCGGGGCAGATTTTGAACTGACCACCTCCAGCATATGGGGCTGGCACCCTAGTCCTTTGAGCCACAGGACTCAAATGAAATGTTAAAATATTTTCCATTGAGATTAGAAATGTACAATTTCCCACTATTAATTTACTCAGCCCTACTATGAAACCAATTTATAAAACACCCACACTTTCATACGAAAGCTATAACCCAACTATAGCCCAAGAAGAAGGGGAAAGAGGAGAGGGAGGAAAGGGGAGGTGGAGGATGGGTGGAAAGAGCATAATTGGTGGGATCACACCTATGGTGCATTTTACAAGGGTACAAGTTAAATCTACTAAGTGTAGAACGTAAATGTCTTAACACAATAACTAAGAAAATGTAGTGAAGGCTATGTTAACCAGTTTGATGAAAGCATTTCAAATTGTATATAAAACCAGCACATTGTATCCCATAATTGCATTAATGTACACAGCTATTATTTAACAATAAAAAAAGAATATGTCTCCAAATTTTCAATTAAGTAAGAATATTCTATTTGATTTTGTATTTCGTGCTTAATTGCCTTTCTGCTGGAGATAATGCTTGATACAATTTTAATCTAGTAAAATTTGTAAAAAAGAAATGTACAATTTCCCACTATCATTTATTTCCCTGTTCAAATTATACTACACACCCTAGTTAAAACAGTAAGGCAAGTGAAAAAAGTTAGAAGATTTGAAAAGGAAAAAATAAAACTCTCATTAAATGTGAATGATATGGTTATGTGTATAGAATACAATGAATCTACAGATAAATTATCATCGTTTTAAATAAGTTTAGCAAGAATGTTGGTAAAAGGTAATACAGCAAAATCGATTTTATTTTTATAAACCAGCAATAAGAAATTGAAAATAAAAATTGAAAAGACAGCATTTATAATAGCATTGGTATATACCAAACCAAAAAAAATCTATCTTCAAGAATCTCAACACAGAAAACTGTAAACCATTATTGAGAGATCTTTTATATATGTTTATAGTTAAGGAGACTTAACAAAGGGAATGGAATATAAATTCATACATAGGAAGATTTAATGTAAGATGTCAGTTCTCCTCCAATTGAGCTATATGTTCACTGGAAAAATTCCAGTCAAAATTCCAATAAGAATTTTTGTAAAACCAATGAGCTGCTTATTAAATTATATAGCTTTGGGTTAACCAAATGGCCAAGAAAATAGGGGATGACAGCTCAATTCCTACAACTGAGCCAAGTTGATGGATGTTCATGACTGGATCCACCAAGTTCCTCAGATCCCCTAGGAAAGAAATATTGAAATGCAATTGAAAGATTTGTTTCTGGATGGGTGACCACAAATGTTGGTGGATGGTTCTATAAAAGTTCAACAAAAGGAGGAATGGACCCACTGTTTAAGTTGAGATGGGAAACTAGGGAAACGATCCTCAAAATCTCAGTTAAAATTAGCCAGGAAACCAAATTCCCAAACACCTAAAGAAGGTACTGTTAAGAAAGATAAATAATATAATGAATACTCAGAATTAGAATTTATCCCATATAAATTCATTTTATTGACTAATAAGAGGAAAATTAAAATTATGTATTCAAATTTGGAAGGTGAATGCAGGAGTCAACTTCTCTACCAATGTCCCTAAATTTAACACAAACAATTCAAAGACTCTGGGAGATTTGTTTTGTTTAATGAGTTCAGAAAAAAATTTTCTGTTTATTTTTAGGAAGATTCTATCAGAAAACATTTGAAAAAGCAAAAATGTACATCGGAGACATCAAACAGGGTTGTAGTTATGATTCAGAGGGAGAGATAAGTGATAAGTTCCAGGTGTATCAATCTCCCAAGGAGCCACTGCCCAGGTTCAGAACTTAGAAACCATGTCAGAAGGTAGAGTACCACCTAAAAACTAACTCTCCTACCCACCTAAACAGTAAAAACTTATGATAATTCAGCAAGAAGATAATTATAGATCACCAGGACAATGTCAAAAGCTAAACAACATGGAAGGAAATCCTTTGACTTAATACACAACACACCCTTTGTGCTGACACTTCCTTTGGTTGTCTTGTTTTCATAAAACCTTTTCTTTTATCTCATCTAGACTCCTCATTTCTGAACTACCTGCTGTCTCACCAGAATATCTTCTTCACAATCATTCTCTTTTCCCTACCCTAATTGTGTTTCTACAATGACCTATTTAAATGAAATTCTTACTATCTGTACTCAAGTCTCAAGTCCATTGCCCCTCTTCCTCCTTGCTACCTCTAAAACAAACAAACAAAAATCCAACTGGAGTTGAGTCTAACAATTCCTGCATCTTCATGTTTATGGAAAAGAAACAGGAATCTCTGTATACAAATAATACTTCCACAATCACACAATGGCCAAAACAAGCTGGAACCTAGGTTTTGAATCCTAGCCCAGAATTCTTTTCATTAAAATGAACTTTCATTAAGGGGGGGGGGGTGCTACAAATATTTATTTATTTATTTATGAGAGAGAGTCTCACTTTGATGCCTTGGACAGAGTGCAATGGCATCATAGCTCACAGCAACCTCAAACTCCTAGGCTGAAGTGATTTTCTTGCCTCAGCCTTCCCAGTAGCACCTGGCTAGTTTTTCTATTTTTAGTGGAGACAGGGTCTTGCTTTTGTTTAGGCTGGTCTCAAACTCCCGAGGTCAGGTAATCCACTAGCCTCCACCTCCCAGAGTGCTAGGATTACAAGTGTGAGCCATGGCACCTGGCAACAGATACATTTAATACAGGAATTCCCATCAAGAGAAAGATAGTGTGCTGATGTGGAAATCCCTTTTGGTTGTAGGAAGGTATTAATGGGCAGCATTGTCAGCCTCTGTCAAAACAATCACAATAGTTTCTTGCTTAGCAATATTCCCTGCAAAGTCCATCCATAGACTATCAGAAGGTGAATTAAACCAAAGTCTGCAAACTTGGAGATTACCATGTTAAAGTCTTGATTAAATTTGTGGAACCCCTTGCATTTTTAAATATGTACATGTAAAGACAGATAAAATTAGACAGTAGCCAAAAATTGATTTATTACTGATTATTTTATATATCAGAACAAGGAAAAATTCTCTGTTCGATGCAATATTTTTGCAACCAGTCAGATCAGTATCTTTCCAGAACCTAATTTCTCTTTGGGGGTTATCCTTATACCTCTGAAGTTTCAGCCTGTGTTAAAGTCTACTGAGCTTATCTTATGTCTCTGAAATGTAGCAAACTTTAAAATGATGTTTTTTTTTTCAAAATGATCTTTGTTACACACTAGAGGTCTAACTAATTACCTGTTTCTTGTAATTCTTTTTTAATCTCTAGCTCTTCACTTCATTTTCTTCTAATGGCTCCTTCTCCAGCTCTATCTGTTGTCAGATTTTTTTTTTTTTTGAGTGCCTTCCCTCTTTTTTTTTTTTTATTAAATGATAGCTGTATACATTAATGCAAACATAGGGTACAGTGTAGTGTTTTCATATACATTTTGAAATACTTTCATCAAGCTGGTTCACATAAATTTCATGTCATTTGCATAGTCATTGTGTCAAAACATTTATATTCTAGTTCTAGAAAAGTTCACTTGTACCCTTGTTA
>CAUYQS010101869.1:0-16165 GCA_963574585.1 Otolemur crassicaudatus | reverse complement strand
TTCTTTTTTTTTTTTTTTGAGACAGAGCCTCAAGCTGTCCCCCCGGGCAGAGTGCCGTGGCATTACAGCTCACAGCAACCTCCAACTCCTGGGCTCAAGCGAGTCTCCTGCCTCAGCCTCCCAAGTAGCTGGGACCACAGGCGCCTGCCACAACGCCCGGCCATTTTTGGGTTGCAGCCATCATTGTTGTTTGGTGGGTCCGGGCTGGGGATTCGAACCCGCCACCTTAGGTGTACGTGGCTGGCGCCTTAGGCGTTTGAGCTATAGGCGCCAAGCCTGGTGTTGTATTCTTAAGCACATTGCCCTCACAAAGTTGGATGATAATTATTGGAGATTAAGGTTATAAGACGTGAAGGTGGGAGTTTTTTTTTTTTTTTTAAGACAGAGTCTCACTTTTGTCACCCTGGGTAGGGTGTTCTCGCATTGTAGCTCACAGCAACCTCAAACTCTTGGGCTCAAGTCATCCTCTTGATCTGCCTCCCAAGTAGTTAGGACCACAGGCGCCTGCCACAATGCCCTGCTATTTTTAGATTGAGACCCTGTCTCACTCTTTTTTTTTTTTTTTTTTTTTTGAGACAGAGCCTCAAGCTGTCCCCCGGGTAGAGTGCTATGGCATCACAGGTCACAGCAACCTCCAACTCCTGGGCTCAAGCGAGTCTCCTGCCTCAGCCTCCCAAGTAGCTGGGACCACAGGCGCCCGCCACAACGCCCGGCCATTTTTTTGGTTGCAGCCATCATTGTTGTTTGGCGGGCCCGGGCTGGATTCAAACCCTGCCACCTTAGGTGTATGTGGCTGGCGCCTTAGCCACTTGAGCCACAGGTGCCGAGCCCAGGGTCTCACTCTTGATCAGGCTGATCTCAAACTTGTGAACTCAAGAAGCCATCTGTCAGCCTTAGCTTCCAAGAGCACTAGGATAACAGGTGTGAGCAACCACGACTGGCCTGGAGGTTTTATTTATTTATTTTTTGAGACAGAGTCTCACTGTGTTGCCTTCAGTAGAGTGCTATGATGTCATAGCTCACGGCAACCTCCAACTCTTGGGCTTAAGCATTTCTCTTGCCTCAGCTTTCTAAGTAACTGGGACTACAGGTGCCCACCACAGTGCCTGGCTACTTTTGTTGCAGTTGTCAACTGTTTTTTTAGCTGGCCTGGGCGGGTTTCGAACCCACCAGCCTCGTTGTATGTGGCTGGCACCATAACTGTGCTCTGGGTGCCAAGTGTAGAGTTTTTTTTTTTTTTTAAACAGGTGAATTAGAAGGCAATTAAAGCCATTTTTCTACCACATCCCAAAAAGGAATATGGAACCATTGTCTGATGTTTATTATGCTAAGACAGAAAAAGTGAGCAGCATGAGCATTGAATAAATTAGATAAAAGTGACACGTGAGAGAAAATTAGGAGCAAAAGACTGATAAGAAAGATTATTTGCTTTCAGAAATAATTGCTCTGAGAATTTTCCCCTGGGAAAGGGAGAAGAGTATTTTCCTAGTTATCTTGTTCCCATACAGAGGTATGGAGCTTTTGGATTCCTGCCTAGCCTGAGTGACACGTGAATTTTTAGAGATGGGAATCCACGTACTGTATTAATCATACTTCTAAGGCAGTCTTTGGCTGTTGTTTTTTTGAGACAGAGATAGATGTCTCTGTCACTCCAGCTAGAGCAGGTGTCCTCAAACTACAGCCCACAGGCCACATGCAGCCTGCCTAGGACATTTATCCAGCCTGCTGGGTGTTTTTGCCGCCACTGACTGTCCTGCTTAGCAGCTGACGCATCCCAGGGCCCGCAGTCCAACCGTCCAACTGTCTGAGGGACAGTGAACTGGCCCCCTGTTTAAAAAGTTTGAGGACCCCTGAGCTAGAGAGTAGTGGTATCTCGTAGCTCTCTGCAACCTGAGACTCCTGGGCTCAAGTATTGTTTCTGCCTCAGCCTTTTAAGTAGCTGGGATTATAGGCATGCACACAAAGGCCAGCTAAGTTTTCTGTTTTTAGTAAAGATGAGGTCTCTTGCTAAGGCTGCTCTCTTGAGCTTAAGCAGTCCTCCCACCTATGTCTCCCAGAGTGCTGAGATTATAGGAGTGAGCTACTGCATCTGCCTTTCTGGCTTGTTAAATAATTATTGACAGAGCCAGGAAAATCAGCCATTTTATTTCCTAAAGAAATGGATAAATATAAGAGAATTGTATTTCACTTTGATAAGTTGGAAATAGAAAATTTAGTTATTCCGGGCAGCGCCTGTGGCTCAAGGAATAGGGCTGGAGGTGGTGGTTCCAACCCAGCTCCAGCCAAAAACTGCAAAAAAAAAAAAAAAAAAAAAAAAAAGAAAATTTAGTTACTCCGTTTTTTTTTGAATGAAGGAGACTGCTCAGAAAAGGAAAATAATGGTTATTTGAAGCCTATTAGGATGTGTAACATTAAGTAACCTATGAATTAATTTATTTGAGCATATTCTTTTTTTTTTTTTTTTTTGAGAGTTTCACTTTGTTGCCCTTGGTAGAGTGATATGGCATCGTAGCTCACAACCTCAAACTCTTGGGCTCAGGCAATTCTCTTGCCTCAGCCACCAGAGTAGCTGGGGCTACAGGCACCTGCCAAAATGCCCAGCTGTTTTTAGAGATGAGGTCTCACTCTGGCTCAGGCTGGTCTTGAACCTGTGAGCTTAAGCAGTTCACCACCTCAGCCTCACAGTGCTAGGATTATATAGGCATGAGCCACCGTGCCTGGCCCTATTATGAGCATGTTGTTCTTTTTTTTTTTTTTTTTTCCGGGGTGGGGGGGCGGGCCGGGTTTGAACCCACCACCTCCCGTATATGGGGCCAGTGCCCTACTCCTTGAGCCACAGGAGCCTCCCTGTAAGCATATTCTTGATCATTAAATGTATATATAAGACATGGCCTTAGTGTTTTGCATGCCTGGGTCTGCCTTGATGACATCACTTGTAGAAGACATTATTTTAGCAGTGGAAATCTACAATGTATATGAATAAACATGAGCGAAATGAAGTAGTTTCACAAGTACTTCATGTTACAGACCAAAAAAAAAAAAAAGGATTTTGTTGGCTTTGCGCCTATGGCTCAAGCGCCAGCCACATACACCCAAGCTAGCGGGTTCTAGCCTAGGCCCGCCAAACAACAATGATGATTGTAACAAAAAACAGCAGACATTGTGGCCGGCACCTGTAGTCCCAGCTACTTGGGAGGCTGAGGCAAGAGAATCGCTTAAGCCCAGGAATTGGAGGTTGCTGTGAGCTGTGATACTATGGCACTCTATCCAGGGAGACAGCTTGAGGCTCTCTCTCACAAAAAAAAAAAGATGTTGTTTGTTTTACCAATTAGTATCAGCACTTCAAGAAACAATAGAAACTGAGACTGGCTTATATACCTTCAATGAGAACGGAGTCTTTTTACAGTTTAATAATATTAGAAGATAATGTTATAATAATGGGTTAGTAAAAGAATTTATAGAAAATGATTGTGGAAGCCCAATTTTCCAAAATACTGCCAGACCTTGGAAGAGGTCAGCAAACTCTTAGAAGCTAATGATATTATGTTATTTATATAACTGCTTAGTATCTGGCTTAGTGTGATGATTTGAAAGCATTACGTGAATAGTTGAGAACTGAGAAACTTCTAGGTGGAAAATAAGAGTTGTTTCCAGTTAGGGCAGTAACACTTGTCATAATGTTTTTCTTGATTCTTTGACTTTTCCCTATTTTTTGACCTATGAGTGATAGCGGAGAATACTCCCATAACTTCTACAATTCCGCATCCATGCCTTACTAGTAGTTTCAAAGGTGAGATCTTTCCATTAGGGAGGGAGAGAAGTAATGTTTTGAATGCCTGTTAATAATGATAGTTTATAAGATTATTGTCAACTTGAGACTCCAATTAGATTTTTAAAGATTTCTTTCTTTTTAAGGGACGTTTTCATGTATGTGACAATTTTTTTAGGCCATGAATATTAAAATAGAACCAGAAGAGACAACAGAAGCAAGAACTCATAATCTGAGACGTCGAATGGGTTGTCCAACTCCAAAACGTGATAATGGTAAGAAAGTTTGTGAATGGGGGTAAAATAAAAATAATTGTTTTTTTTTTTTAAGAGACAGAGTCTCACTTTGTCATTCTTGGTAGAGTGCCGTGGAGCCACAGCTCACAGCAAGCTCTGGGCTTAGGCGATTCTCTTGCCTCAGCCTCCTGAGTAGCTGGGACTACAGGTGCTCACCACAATGCCTGGCTATTTTTTTGTTGCAGTTTGGCCAGAGCTGGGTTTGAACCTGCCACTCTTGGTATATGGGGCCGGTGCCCTACTTGCTGAGCAACGGTGCCGCCCAAAATAATTTTTTTTAAAATATGTTATTTTATTTTATTTTTATACAGTCTCACTCTGCCACCCTGGGTAGAGTGCTGTGGCGTCATCATAGCTTACAGCAACCTAAAACTTTTGGGCTCAATCCATCTTCTTTTTTTTTTTTTTGAGACAGAGCCTCGAGCTATCCCCCTGGGTAGAGTACCGTGGCATCACAGCTCAGAGCAACCTCCAACTCCTGGGCTCAAGTGAATCTCCTGCCTCAGCCTCCCAAGTAGCTGGGACCACAGGCGCCCACCACAACGCCCGGCCATTTTTTGGTTGCAGCCATCGTTGTTGTTTGGCGGGCCCGGGCTGGATTCAAACCTGCCACCTTAGGTGTATGTGGCTGGCACCTTAGCCACTTGAGCCACAGGTGCCAAGCCTGCCCAAAATAATTATTTGTTAATTTAGTAAACATCATAGGACCTAGTCCCTGGGTTGGGCTTTGAGAAATAAAGTCTTTTTTTTTTTTTTTTTTTTTTTTGCAGTTTTTGGCCGGGGCTGGGTTTGAACCTGCCACCTCCAGCATATGGGACCGGCACCCTACTCCTTTGAGCCACAGGTCCTGCCCAAGTCCTTTTTTGTGTGTGTGTGTGATAGGGTCTCACTTTGTCACCCAGGCTCATGTGCAGTCCTTACCATAGCTCAACTGCTTCCTTGCTGGGCTCAAGCAATCCTCCTACCTCAGCCTCTGGAGTAGGTAGAACTATAGACAAATGCCACCATGCTTGGCCAAGAAATAAAATCTTAATATATCCATGTCCTCGTTCTCATAACTAAGTGGCTAGTGGAAGAGAGAAGCATGTAATATATGAATATTAGTAATGTGGCTAAGTTTCTCAATGGTAACAAGTTGCTACATTAAAATTTGGCTTGGCACACTCCTTAAACAGAAGTGATTTATGAAATGCATAGATGCCTTTGACTGAATATCATTTATTCAGGGAAGGCAGACAGGTATGCTTCCTAATCTAAATATTAGTTGATGGCTCAGCACCTATAGCTCAGTGGCTAAGGTGGCAGCCACGTAGTAAATCAGAGCTGGCAGATTTGAATCCAGCCCAGGCCTGCTAAACAACAATGACGACTACAACAAAAAAATAGGTGTTATGGCAGGTGCCTGTAGTCCCAGCTGCTTGGGAGGCTGAGGCAAGAGGATCACTGAAGCCCAGGAGTTTGAGGTTACTGTGAGCTGTGATGCCATAGCACCCTGCCCAGGGCAAGAACTTGAGACTTGGTCTCAAAAAAAAAAAAAAGAAAGAAAAAATTAGTTGATAATAATCAACTTGCCTGGCTGTCACTTGATGTAAGTTATGGAGAGGTAGATTTAGGATTCTTTTTTGTTTTGTTTTGTTTTTTGAGACAGAGTCTCACCATGTTGTCCTTGGTAGAGTTGGTAGAGTGCTGTGGTGTCACAGCTCACAGCAACCTCCAACTCTTGGACTTAAGAGATTCTCTTACCTCAGCCTCCCAAGTAGCTGGGACTATAGGCGCCTGCCACAACCCCTGGCTACTTTTTTCTTGTAGTTGTCATTGTTGTTTGGCAGGCCTGGGCTGGGTTTGAACCTGCCAGCCCTGGTGTTTGTGGCCAGTGCCCTAGCCACTGAGCTACAGGTGCTGAGCCAAGGATTCTCTTAAGAGAGATATTATATTCTGTATAGGAGGTACATACAAATAAAGTAGTTACTAAAATTGGCTCCTCTTAGGGATTAGTAAGTTAATAGAAAGGCAGCACAATACGGTGTAAGGTGAAACAGATAAGAACCTAAATTCTGGTGGTAGGGTGGCTCACGCCTGTAATCCCAACACTCTGGGAGGTCTAGGCCGGTGGATTGCCTGAGCTCACAGGTTTGAAAACAGCCTGAACAAGAGCAAGACCTTGTCTCTAAAAATAGCTGGGTGTTGTGGGGATCTGTAGTCCCAGCTACTCGGGAGATTGAGGTAAGAGAATGATTTGAGCCCAAGAGTTTGAGGTTGCTGTGAGCTATGACGTCACAGCACTCTACCCAGGGCCACAAGTGAGACTCTGTCTCAAAAGAAAAAAAAAAGAACCTAAGTCCTGGCTCAAGCATTAGCTATGACCTTAGCTATCTTAGATCTATCTTTTGACTTCTTTTAACCTGTTTTCTCATTTTTGAAATACATTAAGTATCTTATGGAAAGCCTTTAGTATAGTGCCTACATCCTGATAATTCAATAATTAATAACCAGTGTTTTAGTCAGAAATCTGTCTGTGGGATCCAGGAAGTTGTAGACAAGGAGGTCATCTTAGATCATGGAGAGAGAATGTGGGATGTGGAGGTGCAGTTGGTGAGTTGTCTCTCGTAGTTATCACCAAGAGGAACTTGATTTCATCAGTACATGTTGTGTCTTAGTGTTTTGTTTCTAAGACAGAGTCTCAAGCTGTCACCCTTGGTAGAGTGCCATAGCATTGTAGCTCACAGTAACCTCAAACTCTTGGGCTCAAGCGATTCTCTGGCCTCAGTATTTCTAATTTTTTTTTTTTTTGGTAGAGACAGGGTCTTGCATTTTGCTTAGGTTAGTTTCGAACTTGTGAGCTCAAGCAATCCACCCAGTTGGGCCTCCCAGAGTGCTAGCATTACAGGCGTGAGCCACCGCGTTTGAAATGCTCTTATGTTTTGGTCTTTAAAAAACTATATCTTGGCTTGGCGCCTGTGGTTCAGGTGGCTAGGACGCCAGCCACATACACCTAAGGTGGCGGTTTCGAAGCCTGGGCCTGCCAAACAACAATCATGGCTGCAACCAAAAAATAGCCGGGCGTTGTGGCAGGCGCCTGTGGTCCTAGCTACTTGGGAGGCTGAGATAGTAGACTCGCTTGAGCCCAGGAGTTGGAGGTTGCTGTGAGCTGTGATGCCACGGCACTCTACCCAGGGGGACAGCTTGAGGCTCTGCCCCCCCCCCCAAAAACAAAACTCTTAGTTCCTGTTTTGAAAGCATACAACCTGAGCAATATCTCCAGAACAACCTTCATGTTGAAATTTAAATGGTGTCAAAGTTTGCATTTTGTTATAAAAATCAACACTGAACCTTTGAATATAGTGACACTGGGTGCTATTGCTACTAAAATGACAACAAACATGAAATTGTGTATTTTTTTTTTTAAAGGAAATTGGGTTTTTTTTTTTTTTTTTTTGAGACAGAGCCTCATGCTGTCCCCCTGGGTAGAGTGCTATGGCATCACAGCTCACAGCAACCTCCAACTCCTGGGCTCAAGCAAGTCTCCTGCCTTAGCCTCCCAAGTAGCTGGGACCACAGGCGCCTGCAACAATGCCCGGCTATTTTTTTTTTTTTTTTTTTGGTTGCAGCCTTCATTGTTGTTTGACGGGACCGGGCTGGATTCGAACCCACCACCTTAGGTGTATGTGGCTGGTGCCTTAGCTTGAGCCATATATTTTGTGTACAGTGTGTGCTTTTGGAGGAGGGTGATGAGGAGAGGGAGGAGGAAGCAGAGGAAAGCATAGTATAGAAAGAGCTAATTTGAATTCCCTCCTGCAGAGAAAGAAATGAAGAATAATGTCAAGCAAGAACCCTTTGAGAAGAAAGATTATATCATAGAAAATGAGAAGGAAAAGCCCAAGAGTCGATCTAAGAAAACTACCAATGCTGTGAGTTGACATCTATCCTTTTTTGTCCTCCCCACCGTTTTTCTCATTTCTTCCTTCACTTCTTTCTTTAAACACCTTTACTCCTAATTGTATACTTTTGTGTTGTACTTAAGATTGTTTAACTTTGTGTCTGACAATGAAATATCTCTTCAAGTCAGTTTATAGTATCAGTTATAAATTAGGCAATGCACATTTGTATTATGAAGATGGTAGTACCATCTTGGGCATTGACAACCATTTTCTACAGGACATTCAATTTAGTACTGAATAATAATGAGCTAGGCAACACATGGAATTGTGCATAAATCACTAGCTCTCCTCACATGAGTTGAAGGCTACATCAAAAATCAAGTTAGTGCTAGCAAGGGCAAGGAAGGAAATGGATGGAAAGAATTACAAGGAAAAGGGAAGAAGGAAGAGGACATAAGGAGTGAAATGGAAGGAGAGGGGGAAGAAGGAGAAAAAGAAAAGAAAAGTGGAGTTGGGGGTTGGGAGGAAGACATAGCAGAAAGAATTAGAGGACTGGGGAGCTGTTTATTCATAGAAAACTTTCATTAAAAGTAAATCTGGGCTTGGCGCCTATGGCTCAAGTGGCTAAGGTGCCAGCCACATACACCTAAGGTGGCGGGTTCGAATCCCCAGCCCGGGACTGCCAAACAACAATGATGGCTGCAACCAAAAAATGGCCAGGCGTTGTGGCGGGCGCCTTTAGTCCCAGTTACTTGGGAGGCTGAGGCAGGAGACTCGCTTGAGCCCAGGAGTTGGAGGTTGCTGTGAGCGTGATGCCATGGCACTCTACCCAGGAGGACAGCTTGAGGCTCTGTCTCAAAAAAAAAAAAAAAAGTAAATCTGGGTAGCATTAGAAAAGATCCGGTTTTCTAATATACCGAGCCCTCTTCCAAGAGTTTGACAAGGATGCTTTTTATCTTAGAAGCAGAACTTAACACAGTTATAATAGGGACTTTACTTAAATGCAAACATAGTAACCTCATCATTTGCATTCTCATATTAATCTGAAATTAAAAAAGAACTATTCTAATCAAATGTTCTGTCTATAAATAATACCCCCCCCCCAAAAAAAAATACAGGGTTTTTTTTTTTTAATTGTTGGGGATTCACTGAGAGTACAAGAAACCAAGTTTCACTGATTGTATTTGTTAGGTAAAGTTCCTCTTATACTCATGTCTTGACCCCAAAAGGTGTGGCACACACCAAGACATCCAAAAGTACAGTTTTTATTTATACAATAAATAGACTGAACAAGTTAACATTCCCTGTTTATATGAATTCATTCTGGTATTGAGTAATATATTAGTTTGCTAGGACCACCCATGGAAAGTACCACAGACAGTCTTCTGAGGTACTGAAGGTTGGGTAGGTCTTGAGCAGTAATTTTAGGGGGAGTACATTTCAGCCCTTAATAGCTAATAACTATGCTTCATCATAGGGCATTTGGAAAACTTAATGGTTCCTTAAGTGGAATTTAAACTGGTAGTTTAATGTGGTTAATAAACTATAAACATTTTCTTTCATAAATTTTACTTTGGTTTGGCTGTTAATTTATTGCCTACCATCTTACTGTTCTAGAATGCTGTTTTTAAGCTACAGAAAACCCAATATTTAAATAACAAACTTGAAACATAATAAGAAAGCTAAGAGATCACACCTTAGAATGAGGTATCATGAAATATCTCCTTATAGAAAGTAAAGCATTTTTATTTAAGATATATTACTTATAGAAGTCGAAGCCTAAAATTCATTTCATTCTTCGAATTTTACAAAAGCTCATGTTCCTTTATTCTGTACCCATTTTTATTGCTACAGGTGGACTTGTATGTCTGCCTTTTGTGTGGCAGTGGCAATGATGAGGACCGGCTTCTCTTGTGTGATGGCTGTGATGATAGTTACCATACTTTTTGCTTAATCCCACCTCTCCATGATGTTCCTAAGGGAGACTGGAGGTGTCCTAAGTGTTTGGCTCAGGTAAGACTTAATGATAGGACTGGCATTAGAAAGTTTCCTTTAGAGTATTTTTCTTTGCTTTTGAGTTTTGGATTTGGCAACAGACAATACAGAGGCCCATGAAAAAAAACTGGGCTAGACCTGAAAAGGAAAGAGGTCTTAGAAGTGAATTCTTCTATATATAGAGGCAACTATGAGGCAGAAAATAATTTTCAGTAACTATCACTATTAATTTTTCAATTTTATTTTTTATTTTATTTATTTATTTTATCAGACAATGTCTCACTATGTAGTCCTTGATAGAGTGCTGTGGTGTCATAGCTCACAGTAGCCTCAAACTCTTTGGGCTTAAGTGATTCTCTTGCCTCAGCCTCCCTAGTAGCTGGGACTATAGGCATCTACTTCAATGTCTGGATAGTTTTTTGTTGTCATTGTTGTTTAGCAGGCCCAGGTTGGGTTTGAACCCTCTAGCCCTGATGTATGTGGCCAGCACCCTAACCACTGAGCCACAGGAGTCGAGCCTAAGTTTTCAATTTTTTTTTTCTTTGAGACAGAGCCTCAAGCTGTCTCCCCTGGGTAGAGTGCTGTGGCATCACAGCTCCCAGCAACCTCCAACTCCTGGGCTCAAGTGAATCTCCTGCCTTAGCCTTCCAAGTAGCTGGGACCACAGGCATCTGCCACAATACCTGGCTATTTTTTGGTTGCAGCCGACATTGTTGTGTGGTGGGCCCAGGCTGGATTCGAACCCACCACCTTAGGTGTATGTGGCTGGCACCTTAGCTGCTTGAGCCACAGGTGCTGAGCCACTAAGTTTCAATTTTAATTGAAATAAATATTACATGTTCTTTGCAAAAATTTTTTTTTCCCTTTTTTTGTTGGAGACAGGGTCTCGCTCAGTCTCCCTGGGTTGAGTGATATGGCTTCATAGCTCACAGCAACCTCATTCTTGGGCTCAAATGATTCTGTCTCCTGAGTAGCTGGGACTGCAGGCACCTGCCACAACACCTGCCTGTTTTTTAGAAGAAGATAGTGTCTTGCTGTTGCTCAGGCTAGTCTTTGAACTCCTGAGCTCAAGCAGTCTGCTTGCCACGGCATCCTGGAGTGTGCAAAAATTCTTAAAATGGGGCGGTGCCTATGACTCAGTGTGTAGGGTGCCGGCCCCATATACCGAGGGTGTTGGGTTCAAACCCAGCCCCAGCTGAACTGCAACAAAAAAATAGCCAGGTGTACAGGTGAGTGCTGTAGTCCCAGCTGCTCAGGAGGCTGAGGCAGGAGAATCACCAAAGCCCAGGAGCTAGAGGGTGCTGTGAGCTGTGATGCCACAGCACTCTACCGAGAGCAAGAAAGTAAGACTCTGTCTCAAAAAAAAAAAAAAAAATTCTTAAAATCCTGAACAATTTAACAGAAATATGAGTCGGTTGAGGGAGCTCAAGCCTATAATCCCAGCATTTTGGGAGGCCAAGGCAGGAGAATGACTTGAAGCCAGGAGTTTAAGATTAGCCTGGGCAACAGAGAGAGAGACACTACCTGTAAAAGAATTTTTTTAAAAAACATTTGTGAGGTGCAGTGGCTCGTGGTATTTACTTGGGAGACTGAGGCCCGGAAGCTCAACCAAAAAAAGTGGAGGTAATCAACTATGGAGGTTCTACTGGATTTAAATTACTCCAACTGGTGGTTGTAAAAATAGACATATCTGCTCGTCTGGGCACGCTGTCTAGAGGCAGAATGATCCAGTATTTAACATACTGTGGTAGGCTTTCCTACCATACAGCCTCTGACTCGTCTGTCCTGAACTTGGTAATAGAATTATTTACCTATGTAACAAAAAGGTTGGGAAAGCACCAAAATCTGCATGTGGTATGTGCTAGATAGTCCTTGAGGTGTTCACGCTATGAGTCCTAAAGTTCTTACTAGGTCGTCTAAAACAAAAAACAAACAAAAATGTCAGCAGGGCCTATGGTGGTACCATGTGTGATAAATGTGTTGGTGACAGGATCAAGCCTGCTTTCTTTATCAAGGAGCAAAAATTGTGAAAGTGTTGAAGGTATAAGCACAAGGCCAGAAAGCTAAATAAGAAGATGGGGGTTTTCTTGAGTAATAAAAATTAAAAGACTTTGAAAAAATAGATATTTCCTTTGCTCATTAGCAAATAACATTTATTTCATTTGTTTAGTAGAATAACCCCATTTCTTAGGCAGACTAATTTTTCTAATATATACACGCATAGAAGTAAAATAAATAAATTAAAACCTTTTTCTCAGCCTGTTTGATGATTGACCAAATATGCTTGGCATTTTCAAATGCCACCTAGAACATAATTGTCTTTTTTATTTTCAGGAATGTAGTAAGCCACAAGAAGCATTTGGCTTTGAGCAAGCAGCCAGGGACTATACCCTCCGTACTTTTGGGGAAATGGCAGATGCATTCAAATCTGATTACTTCAACATGCCAGTTCATGTATGTACATGTATACTGCTTTCATTCAGGATTTTAATAACTTTTGGAGGACATATTTGCTTTCATTCAGGATTTTAATAACTTGGAGGACATATTTGAGTTGAGGTCTCACTCTGGCAGTTGTTAATCATACAGGACAACCTTAAATTTGTTGAGTGGATTAAAGTTCTATAGTACTTTCAGATGCATTCTACTTTTTCCTTTAAGGATTTCTCTAAAGATACCTCTCCTGCATAAATTTTACAGTAACATTACCAATAAAGAAAATAACCAGCATTCCTTTCAGCCCAACAAATATAATTTTTTTTTTTTTTTTTGGCAGTTTTCTTTTTTGGCCCGGGTCGGGTTTGAACCCACCACGTCTAGCACATGGGGCCGGCACCCTACTCCTTTGAGCCACAGGCGCCACTCCCAAAGAATATAATTTAAAGAAAACTTCAATGATTAGTTCAGTGACTGGTGTGTGCTATGCATTAAGAATACATTTATAGGCCTGGTGCCTGTGGCTCAAGTGGCTAAGGCGCTAGCCATATTAACCTGACCTGGCGGGTTCGAATCCAACCCAGGCCCACCAAATAACAATGACGGCTGCAATCAAAAAATAGCTGGGTGTTATGGCAGGCACCTGTGGTCCGCGGACCAGCTACTTGGGAGGTGGGGGCGGGAGAATCGCTTGAGTCCAGGAGTTGGAGGTTGCTGTAAGCTGTGATGTCACAGCACTCTACACAGGGTAACAGCTTGAGGCTCTGTCTCAAAAAAAAATACATTTATGTTATATATCGTTATGTAATCATAACTTTTTAAGAAATTTCATAGTTAGGGTCTTTTTCCCTTTTTTCTATTCTCTGTAGGTCAAGAACAAGTCCATTTTTAATTCTCTTAGATACATAGAGCAAGTATCATTTAGCATTTAATATCCCATTAAATGAGTACAGCAAAATTAAATGATTTACTACAATAATTCTGAATATTTAGGCTGTAGTTTTTCTCCTAACAAAGTACTACAGCAAATATTTCATGCATGTGGAACTATTACGTTGGATAGTTTTCTTGGGACTAACTACTGGTCAGGTAAGGGTGTATCTCTCATTCTACCCCAGTAGCTGTCTCAGTTTTTGAGGTCCCAACAATATATGAGTGAACCTGTTTTTCCTCAGCTTCAAATGTTTGCTTATTTAATGGTCTTAAGTTTATACTAAATGTGAATTTTCAGTTCTTTGACTCCTCATGCGTTATAATATTTCCCTATGTGTTTGCTTTATCAATCCTGCTGACTTGCCTATGACCTCTTCTGTTTGTGGCAGACTTTTTATTTTGATGAAATATTAGAAGGTGGGAATAGACATTCAGGTTTTCTGCCTCTGGACTTAACCAAATTTACAACATATCTTTGACACTTTTGGAGATTCTTTATTCTAGGGTGTACTGCTGCAAAGTAATTCCTCTCTTCCTTACACTGTCTTTTTCATCTTGGTTGCCTACCTACCTTACTCTGAGTCAGGTCTAGTGAAAAGAATGAGAGGGTGGACTCAGATAATGTATTTGAAAGCATCTCTAAAAGTATAAAGCATTGTTCAAACATAATAAACCATTATTTATTTTTATTTATTTATTTTTTTTTAAGAGACAGAGTCTTACTTTGTCACCCTTGGTAGAGTGCCATGGCATCAACAGCTCACAGCACCCTCCAACTCTTGGGCTTAGGTGATTCTCTTGCTTTAGCCTCCTGAGGAGCTGGGACTGTAGGAGCCTGACACAATACCTGGCTATTTTTTTGTTGTTGAAGTTTGGCTGGGGCCAGGTTTGAACCCACTTCTCCCAGTATATGGGGCTGGCGCCCTACTCACTGAGCCGCAGGTGCCGCCCCCTAATTAACCATTATTACTATACATTTGTGAATTATACTGTACTTTACATATTCAAGCATAATTAACTATTGTTACAGTTGATAACACGTTTCTTGAAACAAAAAAACACCTCTGGATTCCTAAATATCATTGTTTTACTTTTCTTGCCTCCTTTTTATGATTGTGCCAGGTTGGTGATAGAAGCACATGAATTCTTAATTAGGATTCTTACAAAATTCCTCTCAGGAAATAGAAGTTTGTAGAATTGTCTGGAATTAATTACTGAACATTATGGACCCAATTTTTTCTTAGTCTGTGATTTCCCATCACTGAAATTATCTAGTCAGATTGGTCACAATTTTGTGAGGAAACTCATTTTTTCTTTTCTTATTGTATTCCCAGATGGTTCCCACAGAACTGGTTGAGAAAGAATTTTGGAGACTAGTAAGCACTATTGAAGAGGATGTCACCGTAGAATACGGAGCTGATATTGCCTCAAAGGAATTTGGCAGTGGCTTTCCTGTCCGAGACGGAAAAATCAAGCTTTCACCTGAGGAAGAGGTAGGCTCAAACTGTGAGGCACTTTTACTTTGAGAAAGAGCTCTACGTATAAAACTTTAGTTAATTATATATTGATCTAAAGGGCATAATACTGGATTAATAGCAGCTTTACACCCCCACCCCCACCCCAAATAGAAGCCCTCATAAGTGGCTTGGAAATGGAGTTATTTCTTGAAATTCTGTTTCGGTGTCTTGAAGTAATTTATGATTACTTTGTGCAAATCTTTAAGTACCAGATTTTTTAAGAACTTTTTTTTTTATAGAGACAAGAATCTCACTCTGTGAGACTACAAGTGCCCGCCACAATGCCTGGCTAGAAGTATTTCTAGTTTTAGTAGAGATGGGGTCTTGGCTCCTGCTCAGACTGGTCTTCAATTTCTGAGCTCAGGCGATCTGCCCACCTCGACCTCCCAGAGTGCTAGGATTACAGGTGTGAGGCACCTCACGGGTTCTTAATTATCAGATTTTTAATGAATTCTTTTTTTCTCTTTTTTATGAGGACGGAGTCTTGCTCTGTCACCCAGGCTAGAGTGTCATGGCTCATCCTAGCTCACAGCAACCTCAAACTCCTGGGCTCAAGTGGTTCTCCTGCCTTACCTTCCTGAGTAGCTGAGGCTACAGGTGCCCACCACAACACTTGGCTAATTTTTCTTTTTTTATTTTCTTTAGTACGTGAGTTTAGCTATGTAACTTTTCTATTTTTTGGTAGAGACAGGGCTTGCTTTGCCCAGGCTAGTCTTGAACTCTTGAGCTTAAAGTATCCTCTTGTCTTAGTCTCCCAGAGTGATAGGATTATAGGTGTGAGCCCTGGTGCCCAGCCAATTTTTAGTGATTTCAAGAAAAGTAGAAAGGGCCTACAGAAAAATTCCAGTCCTAAGTGACTACATTGTGGTGCTATGGGAAAATTACTTAATCACCCTTTGCCTTTGTATGCTGTAACCTTGGTTTCAAAGTTTCAGAGTTCAAAGATAAACCTGAGGGATTGGGACAAGATCTGTTTTTCTTTGAACTTTAATGTTTATCAATTTATTATTTCCAGACTAGCAAACTCTTAGGAAGATTCCTATTTACATCCTGATAGGAAAGTAAGATTTTGTGTGTGTATAAATATTTTTAAAATCTAACATAAGGCTCGGCGCCTATAGCTCAACCGGCTAAGGCGCCAGCCACGTACACCTAAGGTGGCGGGTTCGAATCCCCAGCCCGGACCCGCCAAACAACAATGATGGCTGCAACCAAAAAAAAAAAAAAAAATAGCCGGGCGCTGTGGCGGGCACCTGTGGTCCCAGCTACTTGGGAGGCAGAGGCAGGAGACTTGCTTGAGCCCAGGAGTTGGAGGTTGCTGTGAGCTGTAATGCCACGGCA
>CAUYQS010101868.1:0-30132 GCA_963574585.1 Otolemur crassicaudatus | reverse complement strand
CAAATAACAAAAAACATTGTTTAAAAAAATAATATAATAAAAAAAAAAAAAAAAAAAAAAAAAAAAAAAAAAAAAAAAAGAGAGAAGAAAAGAAAGGTGAGACATTACAACTGTTACCACAGAAATACAAAGAATTATAAGTGAATACCATGGACAACTATATACACCAACAAATTGGGCAACCTTCAAGAAATGGATAAACTCCTAGAAACATGTAACCTAGAAAGACAAAATCAGGGAAAAAAGGAAAATCTGAAAAGACAAGTAGTAAGATGACTGAATCGCTAATAAAAAATCTCCCATCAGAGAAAATCTAAGAATCAGCTTCACTACTGCATTCTGTTAAAAAGTAAAAGATGAATGAACACTAGTCTAGTCTCCCCATCTCTTTAAAAAAGAAAAAAGCAGAGGAAATACTTTTAAACTGAATTTCTAAGTCAATTTTACCTTGATAATAAAGTCAAAGACAGGAAATGATAATTACGGGTCAATATTACTGATGAACATAGATTCAAATTTCCTCAACAAAATATAAACAGACTAAATTCAACAGCATGTTAAAAAGGTAATTCATGACTCAGGGCAAGATGGTCGCTTAGAGACCGTGCTCAATGGACTGTCCCAGCTGGAGGGTGGAAGGTTGGACTAAGGATAGCTGAGAGCAGTTGTAGCTTAGATGCAGAGTGAAGAGAGAAACAGTGGAGGTGTCTGGGGTTCCAGCTGAGAAGGGTTGTGAAGACAAGAAAGAGGAAGAAGAAAAAAAGGAGAGGACAACAGAGGTGCAGATCAAATCCAGAGAAGCCTGAAGCCAAGAGAAAGGGCAAGAAGTGTTCTACCCCCATTAAGGGGCCTTCAGCAAGCAGGGGGATACAAAACACTCACTTCAGCAGAGAGTGCCACAAGGCATCAGAGCGTCAGCTTTTATGTACCTAGACATGTCTTCCTATGCATCTTCTTCATTCCAGGCATCACAGTAAATAATTCTGGCTGGAACCAGCTTATAGCTGTAACCTCTGAACCCCATATCAACCACAAGAGTGCTCAGTACTGAAAGGCCTGCTTCTCTACATACCAGTGTTTGGAGGCATCATCTGTGGTGGTTCCAACAGGTGGCCTGGACTGGTTTCCCCAGGAACAGGGCAGGGAGACTATGGCACCTGGCTCCCACAGCAGCCATGAGATTGCTTGGAACTGAGAGGACTGCTTTCCTCCATCCTGACATTTGGCAGGACTGTCTGCTGGTGGTTTGGAAAGGTCAGATGAGCCAGTGCCCACACAGGCACAGGAGTAGTTAAGGGAGACTGTGGTCACGCTGCCCCCTGCATCATAGCAACCATAAGAGTGGTTGGTATTGAGAGGCCTGCTTCTCTCTCCCCTGGCATTTAGCAATACTACAAAGAGTGCTCTGTGCCAGAGGCTTATTTTACTGAGACAGAAATGTATTTCCAGTTTCCTCACCACTGACAGCAAAGACATATGCCAGGGGATTAGACGCACAGACCAGAGACCCATTTTCGGGTGCCCAGGGCACACACACATAGAGACTAATCTGAGGGGAGAGGACAACAGACTTCTAGAGAGCAAATACAGAGGGTACCCCCCCAACCTACAGAGAAACTGGGTGAGTGGATAGGAACAGAAAAAGCTTGGCTTGGTGTCTTTGAAATCTTGCGAATATGCCCTTTCTATCCCCTTCAGAGACAGGGGTCCTGGGTTGGAGAGATTGCTCTGAAATCATCTGATAGCATTGGCTCTCCCTAGCAGCCAGATAAACAATCTCTGAGCCCAGCTGAGGTTTAGCAGAGCCCCTCAGGCTCTCACATCTCACTTTATAGGCACGTCCTGTCTTGCTTCTCGCTCCCCCACTTCATGGGGTGTTGGGGACACAGCAACCCCCCACCCCCAAGCTGCATGGTCACTCCTAAAGCGTAAGGCATTCATGTGCCACACCTGATGGACCAAAGTTTACCACAGATACAAAGTAACATTTTGGTAGCTGGCTCTTCCATACAGACTTTAAGGACTGAGAGAGGGAACAATCCCATAGCTAAATACAGTGCCTTCAAACTCAGCCAATTAGGGAACAGTGGATTTGTATTCATAAGTACAGTTCACAGGTTCATAGATTTAGCTGGGGGACAAAACTCCATATTCTTTTGGGAAGAGGTGAAGACAACAGTCAGAGGTAAGCCAACAAGTTCCCTAAACCTGCTGAAATACCCCAAAGGCAACTCAGGACAAGTAATCCTCCCTCTGACATAGTCACAAAGCAATCTTTAAACATTTGAAGACACAGCCATAAGCCAGCCGTCACAGGGCCAGAGTGTAGATAAAAAGGAATCAGTAAAAGAATTCTGGAAACATGAAAAATCAGAGTGAATGGACACCCCTAAAAGAAATCAATAAATCCCTACCAATAGATACCAACCTAAATAAAATGGTTAAAATAACAGATGAAGATTTTAAAATATGGGTAATGAGAAATCTCAATGAAAGACAAGGGAAAATGAATACCTCACACAAAAAAAACACAAAAACGATAGAGAAAATGAATGAAAAATTATCTAAAGAAAATGAATTATTTAAAAAAAACAGAAATTCTGGAGATGAAAAATTCATTTAAGAAAATAAAAAACATAGTGGAAAGCCTTAAGAATAGCTAGGTCAGGCAGAAGAAAGAATCTCAGAGGTTAACGATAACACTTGTGAGCTAAACAAGACAGCCAAAGAAAAAGAACAGAGAAATAGGAGGAATAAATACCACCTATAAGAAATGTAAGATTATGTAAAGAGACCAAACATAAGAGTCGTGTACATCCCTGAAGATGAAGAAGCAAATATACAAGAGTTGAAAATGCATTTGTGGGAATAATTGAGGAAAATGTCCCTGGTCTTCCTAGAAATCTAGACTTCCAGGTATAAGAAGAATGCAGGACTCTTGGGAGATTCATTGTAAAAAGGCACTCACCACAACATATATGATAATATATAGTCATTAGCCTGGCCAAAGTAAACATGAAAAATGTGCTCTTGTCAGCAGTAAGGTGAAAGCAGTCGGTAACGTACGGAGGAAAACTTTTTTGACTAACTGCAGTCTTCTTACCTGAAACCTTACAAGTCAGAGGGATTGGGCCCTATGCTTAGTCTTCTAAAACAGAACAATGGACTGCCTAGAATTTTGTATCCTTCAAAACTAAGTTTCTTAAATGGGGGAGAAATGAAGACTTTTTTAGACAAACAAATGCTGATGGAATTTCTGAAGGCTAGACCAATCCTACGGGAAGTACTCAAACCTGCATTGTACACAGATCAGCACATTAGGCTCCTACCAGTGTAAAATTATCCAAAAGCCAAAGTTCAGAGTTCAGATGCTGCAGAGGTTATAAAAAAAAAAGCAATCAAAGACTACTCAACAGGATGAATAGAAACCCACCCCACATGTCAATTATTTCAATAAAGGTGAATGGCTTGAACTCCTCACTAAAGAGACATAGGCTGCCTGAATGGATAAAAACATCAGAAGCCAAGGGTCCATTCTCATCAGGAAATAAAGCTAACCCACAAGGACTCATTCAGACTCATTTCAATTGAAAGGACATAATACAATATTCTATGCAAATGGAAACCAAAAGAAAGCTTGTGTAACCATTCTTATATCAGATAACATAGACCTGAAATCAATAAAAAAGTAAAGAAAGACAGATGTTTATTACATAATGGTGAGGGGAACAACTCTACCAGAAGACTCAACAATTCTAAATATTTATGTACCTAACACAGGAACACACAGATTTATGAGGCAAATCCTAGTCAATCAAAACAATGATAACAGCAGTGTCCTAATAGCCAGGGACCTCAACACCCCACTAACGGAACTAGACAGGTCCTCCAAACACAAAATAAGCAAAGAAATAATTGACTTAAAGATAATTCTCTACCAATGATACTAATAGACATTTAGAGAACATTGTACCCCAACATACAGAATATATTTTCTTCTTATCAGCTCATGGAACATTGTCTTAGATTGATCACATCCTAGGCCACAACATGTCTCAACAAAAAGTAGAAAAAGTATGGTTTTTCTCAGACCATAATAGAATACAATAAGAAATCAATTCCAACAGAAACATATACCTTTACACAAAGGCATGGAAACTAAACAACCTATAACTGAATGATAGTTGGGTCAATGAGGAGATAAAGATAGAAACCAAAAGAATCCCAGAACTGAATGATAATGGGGACACAAGTTATCAAAATCTGTTTGATACAGCAAAAGCCTTCCTGAGAGGAAACAGTCCAATGAATTATCTCAAGGAACTGGAAAAGGAAGAGAAAACTAATCCCAAACACAGCAGAAGAAAAGAAATAAACAAAATCAGAGCCAAACTAAATGAAATGAATAACAAAATGATTATACAAAAGATTACTAAAATGACAAATTTGATTCTTTAAAAATATAAACAAAATTGGCCTCCTCGTTCATTAAACAGAAACAGGAAAGACTCTAGTAAGATCAGTCAGAAATGAGAAAGAAGAAATCACTGACTTCACAGAAATAAAAAACATTATCTCTGAATACTATGAAAACCTCTATTGAAAATTTGAAAATGTGGAAGGAATGGACAAATTCTTGGAAATGTACTACCCCTTCTCAATACAGAAGAAATAGAACCTCTGAACAGACCAATATAAAGTACTGCAATTGAAGCAGCAATAAAAAATATTCCAACAATAAAAGTCATGCAGATGGTTTCATCTGAATTTTACCAGATGTATAGAGAAAAAGTGGTACCCATATTGCAGAAATTATTTCATAACATTGAGAAGGAAGGAGTCTTCCCCAACTTATACTATAAAGCCAATATCACCTTGATATCAAATCCAGGAAAGGATTCAATAAAAAGGAAAACTATAGACCAATATTCTTTATGACTATAGATGCAGAAATTCTCAACAAAATCTTAGCAAACTGAATTCAGCTACACATCAAAAAACTAATTCACCACAAACAAGTGGGAGTCATCCCAGAGATGCACGGATGGTTCCACATTTATGAATCTATGAAAGCAATTCACCACGAAAATACACGTGGAGGAAAAACAAAGATCATATGATCCTCTCAATAGGTGCAGACAAAATTCAGCACCTTTTAATTATAAGAAGAATTAACAAAATAGGCAGAGATGGGACATTCAAAATTATAGAAGCCACAAATAACCCATAGACAACATCCTACTAAATAGGGAAAAATTGAAAGTATTCTCACTTAGAACTGGAACATGACAAGGTTGCCTAGTATCAGGACTTTTATTCATCATACTGCTGGAAGTCCTAGCCAGAGTAATCAGACAAGAGAAAGCAATCAAAGGAATCCAAGTGGAGACATAATACATCAAACTATCACTCTTTGTTAATGATATAATCTTATATCTAGAACACCCTCAGATTCATCCAAGAGACTTCTGGAATTGATAAATTCAGCAAAGTCTCATGCTATGAAATCAATGTACACAAATTCGTAGCTTTCATATACCTCACCACAGTCAAACTTAGAGTCAAAGGCACAATGCATTTTATGATAACAACAAAGAAAATAAAATACCCAGGGGTATATTTTAACCACAGGGCTAAAATACATCTACAGGGAGAACTATGAAACACTGAGGAAGGAAATTTCAGAGGATGTAAACAGGTGGAAAAAAATATCATATTCATATACCAGCAGAATAAACATTTCTAAAATGTCTATACTACCCAAAGTGACTTATAGATGCTATGCAATCTCCACCAAAACATGTTATATTACACAGATCTAGAGACAATAATTCTGGGGTTCATCTTTTTATAGATCTAGAAAAAATATTTCTATGCTTCATATGAAACCAGAAAAAAAAAAATCCCCAAATAGTAACCATAAGCAATAAAGAAGCTAGAAGGCTCACTTTACCAGGCTTCAAACTATACTACAAGGAAAAGTAACACATGTACCCAAACAGCACAGTGCCAGCACATAACAGAGACATAGACCTTGGACCAGAACACAGAACCCAGATATGAAACCATCCTCATATTACCATCTGAACTTTGACAAAGGAGACAAAATATACTCTGGGGAAAAGAAACCTTATTCAGTAAATAGTGCTGAGAAAACAGGTTAGCCACATGTGGAAGACTGAACCAGGATTTGTAATCTGACCATTAACAAAAATTAATTCACAATGGATAATGGACTTCTACTGAAGGCATGAAACTATAAGAGATCTAGAAGAAAATGTTCGAAAAACTCTTACAGATATTAGAGTAGGCAAATAATTTACGGGGAAGACCCCAAAAGCATTTATATCAACAATGAAAATGCATAAATGGGACCTGATCCAATTAAAGAGTTCTTCATTGTCAAGAACACAATCCATAAAGCAAATAAACAAACTACAGAATAGGAGAAAATATTTGCATGCTATACATCCAATAAAGGGCTGCTAACCAGAATTTACACTTGATCTTGGCCAAAAGGCCGAGAAGCAATCAGAATTTACAAAGGATGGAAGCAAATAAGCATGAAAATATCAAATAGCCCCATTAAATGTAGGCAAAAAGCATGAACAGAAATTTTTTAAATAAAGGTAGTCTAATAGCCAACAAACACATTTAAAAAATGGGCAAAAGACACGAACAGAATCTTTTCAGTTGAAGATAATCTCATTGCCAACAAACACATTAAAAAATGCTTAATATCTCTACTTATCAGGGAAAAGCAAATAAAAACGCAATGGGATATTTTTTAACTCTAGTAAGAACGGCTCTTATTCACAAGTCCCCAAACAACAAGTGCTAGTGTGAATGCACAAAGTGTACACTTGTACACTTTGGGTGGGACTGCAAGCTAATACACCCTTTAGGAAGAGTAGGATGAAGATAGCTCAAAGAACTAAAAGTAGACCTACCATCTAGGTATTAACCCAAAAGGAAAAAATACATTTATAGAAAAAAAAGATATTTGTACTTGAATGGTCATACTAGCATACTTCACAATGGCAAAGACATGGAAACAACCAGGTGCCTGCCTATCAATACATGAGCGGATTAGTAAAATGTGGTATTTACATACCATGGAGTAATACTCAACCATAAAAAAGTGAACAATCTCAGTGGAACTGGAAGCCATTCTTCTAATGAAGTATTGCAAGAATGGAAAAATAAACAACATGTACTCAATAATAAATTGAAAATAGTTAATCAACTCTTATGTGCACAAACAAAAGTAAAACTCCTCAGAAAATCAAGTAGAGGAGAGGAAGGAGGAGGGGTTGGGTCAATTCACACCTAACTGGTACTAAGCACACTTTCTGGGCAAAGGGAACATTTCTGACTTTGGCTTAAAATGTATAAAAGCAAAGCCAAATGTGTGTACCCCGTAACATTCTGAAATTAAAAAATGAAGATATACTAACGGTCAACAAAAACATAAAATAATGCTAAATGTCTCTAATCATCAGGGAAATTCAAATCAAAATCACAACAAGATATGATCCAACTCTAGTGAGAATGGTTCGTATCAAAAAGTCCTAAAATAACAGATGCTGCCATGGATGTGGAGAGAAAGGATATCTTAGACACCATTGGTGGGTTTGCAAACTACTACAACCTCAGTGGAACCTAGTATGGAGATACCTCAAAGAACTCAAAGAAGAATTCCCATTTGATTCACCAATCCCACTGCTAGGGATTTAACCAAAGGAAAAAAATATAATTCTTTAAAAAAGACATTTGCACGAGAATGTTTATATCAGCACAATTCACAATTACAAAGATGTGGGAACAACCCAACTGCCCACCAATATGAGTGGATTAGTACAATGTGTTATATGTATACCACGGAGCCCTACTTAGCCATTCAAACAATGGTAAACTAATACCTTTTGTAACAACCTGTATGAAGCTAGAGAATGGAAAACAAGCACCACATGTAGCCAATACTAAGTTGGAACTAATCGATCAATACCTATGTACATATACGACAGTGAAACTCATTGGAAGTGGATCAGGTTGAGAGGGAGGAAGGAATGAGTAAATTCACACCTAATGGGACTAAGGTGTAGTATCTGGAGTACACTTATAACATTGAGTCAAACTTACAAAAGCAAATTATGTAACCAAAATGTGTGTAATATTATGAAATAACTAAATAACTAAATTTTTGAAAAGGTAATTCACTATGATGAAGTGGCATTTATTTTAGGGATATGAGGAGTGTTCAAAATATATAAATTAATAAATGTGATACCCACAATAACAGAATAAAGGAAAAACCATATGAGTATTTCAGTAGTTGAAAAAATTCTGATAAAATCCAACAGTCTTGGGTGGTGCCTATGGCTCAAAGGAGTAGGGTGCCGGCCCCATATGCCGGAGGTGGCGGTTTCAAAATGAGCCCTGGCCAAAAACTGAAAAAAGAAAAGTCCAACAGTCTTTTATGAAGAAAATTTACTAAAAATTAGATATAGAAAGAATATACTTTAACACACTACAGGTAGCATATGACTAGCCCACAGCTAATATCATATTCAATGGTGAAAAGTAGAAAGCTTTTCTTCTAAGATCAAGAACAAGAGCCAGTCTTTACTCTCACCACTTTTATTTAACACATGTAAAGTATTGGAAGTCTTAGCCAGAGAAATCATGCAAGAAAAAGAAATAGAAAGCATCCGATTTCAAGGGAATATGTTAAATCATCTGTTTGCTAATGACATGAGTTTATAAATAAAAAGCCTCTAAAGACTTAACCAAAAAGCTGATTGAACTAATAAATTTAGTAAATTTGTGAGACACAAAATCAGCATTCCAAAAAATTAGTGAGATAATTGCTTCCTTCATATCAAGGAGAAGGGTGTTTCTATGTGCCTATTTGGAGTGCCTGAAATGTGTCCCCGTAGTTAGGAGACACAGTAGATTGACCGTACAACTTGAGATTGAAAAATTTAAAGCAGCCTGTAATGGCAGAGTAGAGATAGCTGTGTTGCGTTCTGCCTCTACATCAGAGTTTGTCCAGAGAAATAAAGTGTTTCTCCTCCAGATGTGGAGACCATCAGGGAAAGAGCTGGAATAGGCTTTTCACGTCCTATTAAATAAGTGGTTAAGGCAGGAGAGAGATCTTAGCAGCGAGAAGGTGGGTAGAAATGTTGAATGTGTAGGAGCTTTGGAAATAGTTACAAGCACCAAGCAGAGGCAAAAAGCATCCAAGCAAGTCAAGGGAATTTTAGGAGCAGAGATATTCAGTGTGATGAGAATCTTTAAGGAGCTCTGTGTTTATGACTCTTGGCGATTGTAAAGTTATCTGTTGCCTACATGTGACCACAGAAGCACATCCACTTTTTCCCCCAGGAACAGAAGATTAACCCCATTAAACTGAGGATAGGGGATAAACATAAATTGTGCTCGATTACTTCACGTAGTGGTGCCTATTACTTGTCAGTTATAATGGTAATCATGATAAAATATTAAAGAATGCTAAAGCACTGGCTTCCCAGACTTCCCAGTCTGGACTTAGGCTTCCTGCGTTTCTAATCTTGCCTTCATCACACTTAACACGCACATATTACACACACAAAAACATGTGTCCTGGCTGATAAGTGATTCTTAAAATTTTGCCTTTCAGTTTATTAAAATATTAACTACATTCAAGTTACAAATTGTGGCACCATGAGTTTTTCAAAAGTAGGACTATGCTCTATGAGGTGACTTCATTCCAAGTATGGATTCAGTAGTATAAAATAAACCAGGGAGGACACCGTTGGTCCCTCCTACAGAAGGCTTTGGTGAGCTTAAAGATGTTAAGATCAAAGTCACCTAGAGGATCTGCTATAGTCCGTAGCCAGCCCCAGTTGTTCATTGTATCACAAATGTAAGAATTCAGTATTCAGTGTTCTGATTCTGTCCTGGTCAGCGACATACTTGAGTCATACTACAGGTAATATTGATCCTATTGACGACAGTCCTCTAGTTAATTGTAATTGTCATTGTGATCCTGAGGCACTCTCGGCACCTGGAAGGGAACATACATTCTTTCAAGGTGATTCACGTTCTCAAATTACCTTCTTGGGACCTAACCCTTTGGAGGAATTCTTGAAGTGGGAGAAGTCAGCTCTGGCTTTGACCCCTGGAACATAGAAGCAAAACAAGCAAAAACACCAAGCTGTGCCTCCCTACCTGTCTGTGACCAAACACCCCGTTCTCTACTTACCTCCAGCACTCTCAATAACTTCTAACCATGTTGACGCTTCTGTGCTTACCATGTAGGTCATGATAGCTACTACCATGTGAAAACATCTTGAGATGTCATTATTTTCCCTGTTGAAGGAATTTCTTTTGGTTTTTGATGTATATTCTTTGTAAGAAATGGTAAAATGTAAGGAATGTCCCAGAGAACCAATGCAAAAGGTGTGAACAATAAGAATTGCATAAGAAAATCGGAACTTTGCTAAATTTTTCTCTATTTAAACTTCATCAACTGACAGAAAGAGGAAAAGACTATTTTGACACACAGTAGATACTTCAACTATTTTTCCTATATCCTGACAAAACTCAATTGCTAGTCTTTTGTTGAAGTAATGAAAACAGCATTTTGATTTGAAACTTCTGATAATAATGCAAATAGCTGTGTTTCATGTTTCTTCACAGGAGTTTTATTTCTGAAAACGATTAATAACATCAAAGTGTATCTTTCCTTTCAAAGTTAGAGGGTTTATAGTGGATTTGTATTCATATCATTTTTATTGTATATCAGAAAACAGAATATATTCTCATTAAAACAGCAGGGGAAAAATAAAGAAATCTCCATTTAATTAAGGTGATGTTAAAGTTGATGTAGTTAGCTATGCATATAAACTTTTCCACGTAAACTTCTGCATTCAGGAGTCTATGAGATGATGATAACATCTTCTTAGGCAAAAAAGTGTTAATAAAGACATGAACCAATTTAGCACATTCCTGAAAGGAAATATTAAAATTAAGAGAAAGGAAGTATAAATTAGATTTATTTTTAGTGCACTATTTAAAATTGCTTTTTGTTCAGGGGATGCTCTTAATGTCTTTTGAAAGAACGCATTTTAGAATCTTGAGGTCAAATACCATCAGTAAGAGTATTTTTCTAGTTGGCAAACAGGATCTTGTTAACTTTTCTCCGTTTCTACTATTATAATTTTGCTCCCAGCTCTGTCTACAGTACTCCTTATTATTTTCACCTCTCCAGATTTCCTCACTCTTATTCACTAAGGTCCCCGAGTTCTTCAAATTTTAACATTTCAAGACTTATCTTAAGCTTTGCTAGTCTTGACTGAGCCGTGCTTGCTTGTGATTCATCGTCTAAACACACGAACCTCATTTCTGCCTTAGGTCCTTGAATTTGCTCCTTCCTTTAAATAAAATCTTCTTTCTTTAGTCTTTACTTGGCTGACTCCATCTTGTCCATTAAGAGAGAACCAATTAATCTTCTTTTATTCATCTTTCATTGTGTTGTTATTGTTTGACTGCGAGTCCACTTTCCTGCTTGTAATCCTCAGTTTGACTGGTTTTCTGTTTTCGGGAAAGTCTTACTATGCCAAATAACCACAACCACCAAACAAAAACCAAATACGCCATTAAAATATTGGCCCCTTAGAGGTATTTTTTCCTATTCCACTTATCTGAAGTCATCTTCCTCCTAGGATAGTTTTCAGTATTGTTGCTCTTTTTAAAAAAATATTTTATTTTTAATTAACACATTGATTGTACATATTTATGAAATACAATATAATGTTTTGGTATGTTTACAACGTGTGGAGTGATTACGTCAGGCTTATCAACCAATATATCACCTCATAGTATTTTTGTATGGTAAAAATATTTAAAGTCTGTTTTAGAAATTTTAAAATATACAATGAATTATTATTATAGTCACCATTCTGTATAATGTGTCATGAAAGTGTATTCCTCCTAAGTGAAACTTGGTACCCTGAGATCAATGCACTTGTTGCTGTCCTAAAATTACCATCTTCTCCCTTCTTTTCCACTTCTCTCCTTCCTCCCTCTTCTGTTCTTCTCTGTCTCCCTCTCCTAGGGAACCTCCCCCTTTCTACCTCACTACCTGGCATGGAGCCCACCATATAATCGACATTTTGTTATTCTTGAATCTTAAATATATAAGGCTCCTCTTTGAATAGGAATTCATACAAGCGTATTCTTTACTGTGAAGTATTCTTTGCACAACTTTTCAACTGGCTAACTCCTACTGAATTTTAATGCTGTTTCCTTAGAGATGCCTAGCCTGACCTTTAAGATCTTTCATTGTTTCCTTTATTTTGCTTCATGGCACTTATGAAAATTTATGTTTATAGACAGAGTGTTTCAAAGGGCAGAATATGTTTATATGTGTATATATGTATTTGTATACATACACGCCCAGAAGTGTGTGTGTACCCACAGCGGGTATGCTGTGATGCCAACACATCAAGGTACTGATGAAGGAATCTAAGAGGTTTTTCTTCTTTTCATAGGAATGCCTGGGTAAATCAGGTTTTAGGCACCTGCATGTGATTTTATCTTAGGGTAATGAATGCCACCAAAATTTTCATTAATAAATAATAGCGTCTGAACATAATATTGGCTAATGCAAGAATACATTAAAGTGGAATATTTCTCAGATGTAAAATAAGAAAGGAATATCCACTGGTATTGATTTTTTATTGAGCAACAATAAAAATGCCTCTAACCTCTATACCTTATTAGCGTTCTGGTATGTTTTAGCTCATTTTATGTTAAACCAAGCACATTTTCATACATTTTGAAATGATTATAAACCAATATAGCAGGATGCCATTATAAATCTAGAAAGGCATACATAAAATAAAAATCATAATTTTACTTAAGACCATAATTAATTAAAGATCTCAAACAAGCCTTTTCAAAATAAGACTTAAAAAATTATTTTCAGGATAACTTCAAGAATGAAACACTGGAAAACTTACGGCTTTTAATTCAGCCCGCCAGTGAGAGGTTCACTGGACAAATAGAAAGTAGCTCTGAATGATGTTGAAACTCCAAAGGACTCAGAAGCCACAGGTCTCAGGAGGGATCCTTAATATGCCCCTTTACTAGTTGTTTGATTTACTAGTTGTTTTATTTAAGGCATATTTTTCCCCCTTCTGTGGTCAAGTTTCCTCCCTATAATTGAGCATATTAATATGCTCATGGGTTGCTGGTGAAAACTAACCAGATAATGCATGTGTAACAAATTCTGTAAGCTATACTATATATATAAATGTTAGCTGTAATTATTTCAGAAATGTTTTCAGTTTCATTTCAAAGGTCCCCATATCGTTGGAAGAGTATACATCAAAAGTGGAATATAGTAGAACCTCCGTAGTTGACCACCTTCCTGCGTTGACCTTTTCCTTAAGTTGACCTAATTTTCATATACCAGACATGTACTGTATGTATGGCCCAGTACAGTAGGCCTAGTTCCTTATGTTAGCCACTGTGTGCTGACAAGTCTGTTATGGTCCCTTGGGTGGTCAACTTACCGAGGTTCTACTATAGTTACAGACACTAAAAGTTCAAAGATGCAGAGTCCCATCCAGGCCCAGTGGCTCATGCCTGTAATCCTAATATGTTGGGAGGCTGAGATGGGAGGATCACTAGAGCTCAGGAGTTTGAGCTTGAGTGAGATGCTGTCTCTACTAAAAACAGAAAACTTAGCCAGGCATTATGGTGGGTGCTTGTAGTCCCAGATACTCAGGAGGCTGAGGCAGGAGGATTGCTTGAACCTCAGAGTTTGAAGTTGATATGAGCTGGGCTGTCATCATGGCACTCTAATCTGAGCAACAGAATGAGACTCTATTTCAAAAAAAAAAAATGCAATCACCTTCGACATTGAGCATGGAAATGTTGACAGATAGAATGACATGTTGGTGTCATAGGCAAAGGGACAGTACCACTGGCCTGGCATCATGCAAAGTCAAATTTGAGGACTTCACCATTACCCTGTCCTACTGTGGGCTACCAGACAAAAACTTATTTATCTGTTTGCCACTATGTTCCCTCGGACTGCATAATTCTCACTATTTAAATCTATGTGAATTACATCAAACAGCTTGTAGTGACATATGGTTGTTTAGATAGCTACAGCTATTGGCCAGTTAAGGCACCAAAAAGGTCAACAAGTTTCTAAAAAACGACCTAATTCAGAGGTGGGAGTGGCAAGTACCAAGCACAGAGACTTACCCATTCTGAGAAACCCCTAGTTCTTGTTAGGTTGAGTTCTCCCTGACATGCTCCTTGGTCAATCTTCTATAACGTCAAGATCCAACTATGCTAGTCTTGGCTTTCTTGAGATTGATGCAGATTAGGGAAATTTTCAGAAGAGACTAATCCGTCCCAAGCTTTTAGAACGTGAGTTTTTGTGATTTGGTCATATTACCAATGGTAGGACCCTGACCAAAGGCATTTATTGAGGTCATGTTATACACTGTGTAATAGGACAATCTTACTACATTAAGGAATGCAAGAATGTCCTGAGAGGCATAGCAACCACATTTTTGACAAAGGCAAAAGAGTGGACCCCCACCCCGAGCCATAGTAAGTACCAGATTTTGCAGTGGAGTTGTTTGTAAGGATGACTTTTTAAATCGGCTTTGTGGTAATGGCCATTACATGACCACCCTTCTGCAAACTAGGCAATCCTATTTTCTAAGGAATGAGATGATGTGACTTTGGAGCTAATAAATATCAATAAAATTTGACCTTCATCAGGATTCTGAGAGCAGGCTCTTAATATAGAATAAAACTACATTCTTACAGAATTTCCTTTATGATGCATATCACGTGAGCACTAAAGAGATTAATTGTAAAGCTGTCCAATTCTTGATTACTTGATTAAACTTACAGCCAATAATTTAGGAATTTAAGGATGGGTACACTTTTATCTTTCTATTTTCATCCATCTGTAACCACCCTGCATATTTCTAAGGTTTTTTTTCATATGTTCAGTGAAAACTCATGTATATTTCACTTACTAGGATTATTACCTTTGCACTAACTGTAATTAAATTCTCCTCAAGTAATTATGTAAGTTAACTTTGACAATTTACATATATGGAAGAATATTTTGTAGAGTAATGGTGTATTGTACTGCCAGACACCATAAAGAGCATGAGGGTATGAACACAGAATAAAAGAACTCTAAGTTCTAATACATTAAGCTTTTCTTATGTGTGTTGCAATATCTAATTGCAAATTGTGCTACTAAATATATTACACTGTCTGTATATGGTAATGATGCCTTAATGCCAACCTTATGACAGTAGGCATTTCTACTAAAAATTACTTCTAAAACATATAACTGTTTCCCTCCTTTTAAAAAAGGTATTAATATTCTAAGATCTTGTTAAATAGCCTTCTGCTTTTGAAGATAAATGCCCTCAAAATTGGTAATTTATATGCAAAGCAAATGAAAAAGCCTTTCCTGAAAGCATCTATCCTTGATTGTGCAAATTAAGGCTTTCCTCATTTATGGAGCTTATTGTTTAACTGTTATTTATACCTAATGGTTAGTTTATATGTTACTACATTAAGAAGTCAGTGTTCAGAAGATGCCATATGACACCGAAATGGCCATCTTTTGAAATTATGGGATGCTTCATTGCAGAGTCAGACTCTAATCTGCAACCAATTTGTGTCAGCTTTCTGCATAGAAAAGATCTCAAATCCTCCCTTAAACCGGGAATCAGCTGAAGGTTTGTCTTGGTTTCATGAACCCAGTGCAATTAGGCGGCACGTGAATGTGGGCCACATGCATTTATTGCTCTTCCTAGCATGTGTTACTTTGATGTGTTAGGTCGGAAGGCTCACTCTTTTCTGGGCAGCCTTCCTCCTGGGTCTTTATACTGCTTAGCAGTTGAGTCCAGACTTTGAAACACGCCTAATTTAGAGGCAGATGCTGCAGCTGCTGCTGTCATTTCAGATGATTTTTTTTTTTTCCGCTTTGATGTCAGCTTAGAATCTTGGGTGTTGTATCAGTAAAGCAGCGTCTGCAATTCACAAAATAGAAAGCACACCAGTTAAGCTTTTGTTTTAGCCTTCAAATCAAATTTCAACACCCTCTAAACTATGACAAAATTATAGTTGGGCAAAAATGTACGGAATTTTGCACACTATTAAGTGGAAGAAAGATATGAATAAAGAGTATGGATCAGATTTGCTAATAGCTGATAAACTCTGATAATAAAATGTGTGAAATGTAAATAAAGTGGCCTTATGCTTCTTCATCTTGTTCCCTTTCTGTCTGATTAACATGGCATAGGGTTTTTCTCTTCTAAATGTTTGAGTCATCCTGAAAGCATTTTGGATTCATTATTGATATTTTGTCCTTGTGAACTATATGCCTTACCTTAGCCTGGAGCTTACTAAATCCTTTGGGGACCGGACAAATAATAGACCTGCTTATCTTCATTTTCACTAATTGAAAATCTTACATCTGAGAACCTGCAAGTCTTATTAGCTTTCTAAATCGGAACAATGACTTCAAGATCTCCAAATCACTGAGTAATTAATACAAATAACAGTTTTAAAGCCTCAAAGAAGTAGCGATTTGGGAGTTAGTCACCAGTAAACCTAGAGGCCCCTACGTATGGTTTTAGCTAATGGAAGCCCCAAAATGCACGGCAGAGTCCTTTCCGTACTTTCCTTATTGACAAGAATCATTTAGCAAGAAGGGATATGAGAACAACAACTTCCTTGTGTATGCCGTTTTGCTTTTTCACAAAGAATTTCGAAAGAAGTAAACTGCTCCTGTCTATAAGAAAGAAAAAAATACAGATTTTTTTTGTTTGATGTAATTTCACCTAAATTCATAGAGAAAAATTAATGGTGACTTTATTATGGTGCATTGATATTAAGGCGAGCCTGAATTCTACTTACCAAAACATATTTTTGTGAGGGTTATTTGCTTTTTTTTTTTTTTTCTTTCTCTCTAGAAATTGTCGTTATAACATATCCTAAGAAGAGGTATTTCAGAATATGGCCATGACAAATTTGCTCTGTGGACAGGAACAATAGTAATTGTTGGCTGGCGCAGGGGCTCATGCCTGTAATCCTAGAACTCTGGGAGGCTGAAGTAGGTGGATTGCTTGAGCTCAGAAGTTCAAAAAGAGCCAGAGGAAGAGCAAGACCACCATTTCTGCTAAAAATAGAGAAACTATCTGAGAGTTGAGGTAGGTGCCTGTAGTCCCAGCTGCTCAGAGGCTGAAGAAAGAGGATTGCTCAAGCCCAAGTGTTTGAGGTTGCTGCGAGCTATGATGCTACAGCACTCTACCCAGGGCGTCTGGGAGACTCTGTCTCCCCCATGTGCCCCCCCAAACAAGAAAAAGCAATAGTAATTGTTGATGAGAACAAACGAGTTTTTAAAAATTGGTGAATATTTCTTTTAGCCTTATTTTAACATAAAACATTGGAAATAACCTAAATGTTTTAAAAAGTAACGGGGAAGATAAATGTATAGACATTCAAAGGAATACTATGCAGTCATTTTAAATGTTTATGAAGAATTTTTATTAGCAATGAAAATATCATAACAAAGCTAGATAAAATAATAAGAAAAAACATATATGATAATAGTGACTGTCTTTTATAAGGTTTTTTTTTATTTCTGCTTTTCTATACATTCAAAAAATTATATTAAGCAATAATTTATAACTTTTTATAAAGTGATAAAAAGTACAATTATTTAAAAATATCTATGACATGAATGTCATATTATATGCAATGAATTTGCTCACTAGCTTTGTTTTTTAACTTAAAAAATTAAATTCAACTCTCATTTTTTAGAGTTAGCATGAAGATATTAATGTAGGATTGTATACTATAAACCGGGCTCTTCTCTTTTTTGCCATTTTTCCAATCACAGAATTATAATTTTCACATTTTTTACTTTGATCACACAAAGTATTTTAGTACTAGATAAAAGTATTCTCATGTGATTAATTTTACTTTCTTATATTTTAAAAATTAAATGTTGGATTTTCTAGGCGTCACCAAATTTGGCAGTAAGAATAACTACAATCCCTTGAATTTCGTAGAGGTGAAAAATTCTTTTTAATATTACATGTCACAAAATGATAGCTACATTGTGAAATGGAAAACATACATGTTTATCTTGAAATCAGGCTAAACTTGAATAGACTTCAATATCCAACATAATACCCAGTAAGCACATGTAGCTAGTTAAATTTAAAGTAATTGAAATTACATAAAATTAAAAATTCAGTTCTCAAATCACACCAGTCTCATTTCAAGTGCCAAAATAGTCCCATGAGACTTGTGGCTGTGGTATTGAACTTCAGATGTATAGAACGATTCCATCATCACAAAAATTTTATAGGAAAGCACTGGTAGAGATAATATGCCTCTAATTTTAACCCCTCCAGCAAGTTTAGGGAAGGAAATTTTCAGATGATTTTCTGAACTTTTCTTTTTCAGTTTTGTCCTTAGACAGACATTTTTGAGTCAGAGACAGACAGACAGACGGTCTCAGCATGTTTTGTTTGCCATGTGTGTTCGTGTGACAAAAGAAAGATGTATGATTGAACAATAGTCTGTCCTAAAATAAAATCCATCTTTTAAGCCTTTGTTCTTACAATATATGCTTTTTTCAAAGCCCAGATGTTTCTTTCTTTTTTTCTTTCATTCTTTCTTTTTTTTTACTTTAACATGAGCACAGAGCCCTGAACAAATAGAAAGTGTGGGGAAAACCTGGAGACGACCCACCACTTAAAATGAAAGGAACAAGGAAGAGGATCCATTATCAGAAGATAAATCTTACTAAAAACGTTATTTTAAATAAAAATAAAAACAAATGAAACAATGGTATTCATATTACACCATCTTTTAGGGTGTTATGTATATAATCTTGTGTAGCACAGGAGAGATCTTAAGGAGTAACTGTGCTGAGTGTTCAACTAGTAACATTTGAGATCAAAGGAGAGATCAGTGTTATATTTTTAAAAAGAATACCTCTCTTTAAATCATAAATAAGATTATCCAAATACATAAAAGCGTAAACATGGAAGTACAAACCTTCATTATATTTTCGCTTAGTTAGCACATTGTGTAATTGATGTATTTATTTTTATAAGAATGTTTTACTCTAAAAATCTGTACCTAACATATATACCTTATTTCTTCATAAGCAATAAATGTGATTATTTTCTTTACATGTGGAATTTATTTAACTTTTCTCTCACTTTGGAATATTTGGGTTATTTTGAATTTTCTTACTTAAATGATGTTACCCAAAACTTTTCTTTTGCTTGGATTCTTGTGCCCATCTGTTATTATTTCCTTAGCTCACATTTTAAAAAAGAAGGTAGAATTGCTACACTATGGATTGCAAATTTAAAAGTTTCTTACTTTTTACAAATAATTTTCTTACAAAAGTGGGATACTAATGTGCTTTTCCAATAGCAGTAAATATGAATACCTGTTTTTCCTAATACACCATTAGAATATATATTACATTTTATTTCCTCAAAGGGTAATATAATATGAACTAGTATACAGAAATGCAAAATTTCCTTTCCCATACATTAATCCAAATTTCTTTAAAGTGTGTAACACCTATCAAATAAACAATAGTATTTACTATAGCACTAGTTTTCATTAAAAACAAACTAATAAATATGTGTTAAATCACATTTATACCAATAGAGTATTTTTTAAACATAGTTTTTGTTATATTGATGTTGAGTTTTTTTTTTAAATATACATGTGTTTATTAGGTGTCTACTTTTTGCCTTCACAAAATTAAAAAGGCTTAAAATTTAATAATAGTAACAATATTTAAGATAAGGACTAGAAACAAAAACTTCATAAAGAACAAACAAAGATAAATACATTCAGGAAAGAAATCAGACGATTGCTGCATTGAAATATTAAGCAATAATAATAATGATGAAAAAATGTAACATTCACATTGTCAAATAAGAGTATGTCTATTACATACTTTGATATGGAATCATCGGTTAACTTCTTCATTTTTTTTCCCCAAAGTCTCCAAAAATAGACAACTAATATTTATAAATAAAAGTAAAAGATAATTTTAAAAAACAGATCATGCCAAATCTTATAGACAATAATAAAAAAAGAAATACTTCAAAATCATTCTACTAAATCTGGATACACCTGATATTAAAATTAGGGAAAATTTATTATAAAGAGGAAATTACAAACATATTTCAATTATAAATGAGAATGCAATACCCTAAGTAACATTTTAACAAGTTGAATTAAAAATTAATGTTAAAGTGATGTACTTTGGTCAAAATTAAATCCAATGTATGTGAGAATTAGTCACTCTTTTCTTTCCTTTTGTTTCCTTTTCTTTTCTTTTTCTTTTTTTATTCTTTTCCTTTCCCTCACCCCTTTCTTCCTTCTCTGTCTGGTCTCCCCTTCCCCCATACCCCACCATGTCATTAATTGTCATTAATTGTCCTCATATCAAAATTGAATACATAGGATTCATACGTCTCCATTCCTGTGATGCTTCACTAAGAATAATGTGTTCCCCCTCCATCCCGGTTAATAAAATGGCTTTAAAATTTCCATTTTTTTAATGGCTGAATAATATTGCACAGTATACATATACCACAGCTTACCAATCCATTCCTAGGTTGAGAGGCATTTAGGCTGTTTCCACATTTTAGCAATTGTAAATTGGGCTGCGATAAACAGCCTAGTACAAGTGTCTTTATAATAAAAGTTCTTTTTCCTTCTGTATAGATGCCCAGTAATGGAATTGCAGGATCAACAGGGAGGTCTAGGTTGAGTTCTTTGAGGTTTCTCCATACTTCCTTCCAAAAAGGGTGTATTAGTTTGCAGTCCCACCAGTAGTGTAAAAGTGTTACTTTCTCTCCACATCCACACCAGCATCTGCAGTTTTGAGATTTTGTGATATAGGGCCATTAGGCCATTCTTACTGGGGTTAGATGGTATCTCAGGGTGGTTTTAATTTGCATTTCTCTAATAATCAGGGATGATGAGCATTTTTCATGTGTTTGCTGACCATTTGTCTGTCGTCTTTAGAGAAGATTCTATTCATCTCTCTTCCCCATTGATAGATGGGATTGTTGGTTTTTTTCTTGTGGATTAATTGATGTTCTGTATAGATCCTGGTTATTAAGCTTTTGTCGGATTCAAAATATACAAATATCCTCTCCCATTGGGTAGGTTGTCTATTTGCTTTGTTTGTTGTCTCCTTGGCTTACAGAAGCTTTTCAGTTTCATTAAATCCCATTTGTTCATTATTGCTGCTGTTGCCATTGCCATGGCAGTCTTCCTCATAAAGTCTTTACCCAGGCCGAGATCTTCCAGTGTTTTTCCTATGTTTTCTTTGTCGATTTTTATCATTTCATGCCTTAAATTTAAGTCCTTTATCCATCTTGAATCAATTTTTGTGAGTGGAGAAAGGTGTGGGTCCAGTTTCAGTCTTTGACATGTGAATATCAAATTCTCCCAGCACCATTTATTGAATAGGAAGTCTTTCCCCCAGTGGATATTCTTGTTTGGTTTATCGAAAATTAAGTGGCTGTAAGTTGTTGGTTTCATTTCCTGGTTTTCGATTCAATTCCAAATGTCCATGTCTCTATTTTTGTGCCAGTACCATGCTGTCTTGATGCCTTTGGCCTTATAAAACAGCCTAAAATCTAGTATGGTGAGACTCCTGTCTTTGTTTTTATTACCAAGAACTGCCTTAGTTATACGGATTTTTTTCTGGTTCCATACAAAATGCAGAATCATTTTTTCTGTCTTGAAAGTAGAATATTGGCATTTTAATAGGGATGGCATTGAATTGGTAAATTACTCTGGAAAGTATAGACATTTTAACAATGTAGATTCTTCCTAGCCATGAGCATGGTATGTTCTTCCATTTGTTAATGTCCTCTGCTTTTTCCTTTCTTAGAGTTTCATAATTTTCTTTATAGAAGTCCTTCACCTCTTTTTGTTAGGTATATTCCTAAGTATTTCATTTTCTTTGGGGCTATGGTGAAGGAAGTTGTGTCTGTAATTAACCTCTCATCTTGGCTGTTATTGGCGTATACAAAGGCAACTGACTTGTGGACCTTGATTTTATATCTTGAGACATTACTGTATTTTTTGATGACTTTCAAGAGTCTTGTGGTTGAGTCTTTCATGTTCTCTAAAGATGTTGAGTTTTTTAAAGTGAAATACAATAATTTTAAACTATAGAAGAATCTTCAAATTTATTTGGAAAATGATAAAGAGAAGATTGAGATGTAGATCTTATAATTATGCAAATTGTCTTTTTCAGCGGATTTCATTCAATTAAGGCAAAATATGTCAGAGAACACATGAATGGATAAAATAGCATTACACTATTAAAATTCTTTCAATGTAATTTATGATAGGTCTCAAAGAAAGTAAACGAGAAAAATGAAATGGCAGTGGACTACAAAACATTGAACATCTTGCTTTGCAATCATCTCTAAATCTTTTGGTAGTAGAATTCATTAAGTAGCAAGTATGTGGTGGACCATGGGTTAGGCCCAAGGTCATTTGTTAAATAAGCATAAGATGTGAGGTTTGAACTACTGCAACGTTTTGTTCAGTCTGCATGTTAAACTGCTTCTCACACATTGTGAGTGTGCAATGTTATCATTACTGAGAGGCAGACCTGTTCATGGGGCTTCAAAGAAGTAAGAGTCTGACCTCAGGAAGCTTGCAATTTATTTATATATTATGGAGACATAACAATATTTGAACAAGTTTTTTGATGATTAATGTTCATGCAACAGTCCTGAGATAGTTGGGTAGTCTGTGAGGAGATTCTCTAGTCCACAAAGTCATCCAAGGAACCGGATTTCTTCCCTGTTGTCCTTTTACCATCTTCTATATTTCTGTGGTCTGTATGGTCAATGCTGACACATGAATAGCACATCTACTTTGTTTTAGGATGGGAGCCACACCTAAGTGTTTCAAGAGTTGACCCCATGAATTGCATATATAACTTTCACTAATGTAAGAACTAGCTCACATCTAGTTGCAAAGAAGTTTGGGAAATGTAGTCTCAGTCTGATCAGTCATGTGATCAGGAGTCACCAAGAACAGGAGTCCAGATATTTCTGCCCATTCATCCTGAGCCTCAGTTTGCATTTATCCTGCACTCATTGCTCATTTATCTGAATCTGGCAAGACAAAACACATTCACACATTAAGTTTTGTGAAGTAGGTTTATGATTTACAGATAGGCAGCTAGGGACAGAAGACGTCACATCCATTGTGAGCTGGTCCCGTGAAGGCCCAGACAAGCTGTCCAAGTTGAATAGAGTCTTGATTCATGCTCTACTTGTACCACAACTGGGAGACCATGAAAGGCAGCCTGCTCTGGGTTATATTCCTCAAGGGTAATGTGACTCACTGGGCCAACTTCTGAAGGACAGCTTGCTTTCAGGGGGATAGAACAAAGCCTGGGGCATTCTCAGGCTACCCACATCTTCCTCAAGATGTAACATTCCCAAAAAGGAACACTAATGCTGCTCAGGCTAGTCAGGTAATTCCTTCTTATCTTAGGATATTATATTCCCACAAAAAGTCCATAGTTATTCTTGAAAACTATTAGCAAGAAGTGGGGAGAGTGAGAGAAAAACTGAGTTGGTTCAAGGCCACCCAGAGAACTTTTCTGCATTTTGCTTCTAGCTAAAACTTAGTGGGGTGGCCATTATTTAATTAATGAAAATAGTGAAAAAAAAGAATGAAGAGTGGACAGGGTTTCATACTCAACTAAACCTACTGATCTGCATTTTCCCAATGTCATTAATATTTCATTTAACCAAATTTGTTTTAACACATTGTATTTTTTTCCTTCATTTATGTTTTGTTATAACTTACAGTCTGTGTAATCATAGTTTTTTTTCTTCCTCTGTAAGACCTGGAGGTGACCATGAGGTAATCTACTCTAATTCTTATTATGTTTTAATGATGAGGGTGATTAAGTTAGATAAGAGTAGTGTATAGCTCAAATTTCTCCTGCTAGTTAATATTAGATCTGAGACATGAATTTATACCTTTTTAATTTCTTTTGGTTGATTTAGTTTCTAAAAAAATAGGACACAATGTGAAATCATCAAAAGATACATTTATATCTTTTTAAATCTAAATTTAAAAAACTATATGTGAAAATCTGCCTTTGATTTAAAAAAAAAAGTATATGCTGATTTGAGGTCTCCAACAACTTTCTTGAACTTTCTTTTTCTTCTTTTAAATTTAAAGTTTGTAATTGTATATCTTTATAGGGTACATGTGATGCTTCATATAGGTGCAATAAATATATGATGCAATATAGGTGCAATACATATATGATGCAATACAAGGTGACTTGATCACATCAGGGTAACTGGGATTTTGATGGGTTTAGGACGTTTCTGAAATGTATTTTTTTTTTTGGTATTTTTTCGTATTTTTTTGTATTTTTAGTTAGGGAAACGTATTTCCCTAACTTATTGTGGATTATAGTTACTTTGTTGTGTTATCAAATATTGTTCATTCTAACTATCTAACTATATTCTTTCACCCATCAACCAGCCCCACTTTAGACCCCTTTCCCAACACCCTTCCAGGTATTATGATCAGTGAAGGAAGTCAGGCACAGGAAGACAAGTCCAGCATGTTCTCACCTACGTGGGAGCTCAATACTAAAGACAATTGATCTCATGGAGAAAGGGAGTGGAATTAAGGTTCCCAACATCTTTCTTGAATAAATCTTAACCTATTTGAATTATCTATAATTTCTTGGTTTGTTTCTTTAAATTTCAGCTAGAATTTAAAAATACTTTTTTTTTTTCTATTGAGACAGAGTCTTACTCTGTTGCTTGGGCTAAAGCACAGTAGCATGATGCTAGCTTAATACAACTTCAAACTTCTGGGCTCAAATGATCCTCCTGTATCCACCTCCTAAGTAGCTGGGACTATAGGTAGTCCTGCCCAGCTAACTTTTTTTCTAGTTTTTATAGAAGTGGGGTCTAATTATTTTGCCCAGGTTGGTCTGAAACTCCTGGCCTCAAGCAGTCCTCCCACCTCAGAATTCCAAAGTATTACAGGCATGAACCCCAGAGTCCAAACTAAAAATGCATGTTAGGTAATCTGAGTTTAGGGTTCTTCTGGATTAGAAAGCAACTTTTGGATTGCCTTTCATCCTTAGCATGAGCACATCTGAATCTACATTTTCTTGTTTTAGTCATTGGTCATTACCTAGTCTTCTGAAGTGTTCAACTTTCATGGAATTTCCTTTCTTTCTGTACTTACATCCTACTAGCTTATGAAATATCTAAGTAGGTTATATGAATTCGGTAACAAGCCCTGTTCACATAAACTTTGTGGGTCCAAACATAACAGACTTTTATTAAACATACAACATTTTCCCATGTCTAAAATAGACGTGGGAAGATGGGCTAAGACTTGTGTACAAGCTCAGTGCTCTATGTGTTGTGTGGATAGGTAAGTACATCACACAGATAGAATAGGGAGCTTTTAAGACTGCTTCTATGACAAACCGTAAAACCGTGATCACTTGTCTTTTAAGTTTACCATTCCTTTCCCTTTGTTTTCATTACCATTATTATGATCTTCCTTACCATTAATCACTAGGAGCCTCATATACAGAACATAGGGCTATGGAAAACCTGAAAGTCAAATATGGTCCTTAACTTCAGTAGACTTGAAATACTGTATAGCAGGAAATAAAGAACGTTAAAGGCAGAGTTCTGAAAGCCGGGGAGGAAAGCAAGGATGAAGTTTTTTTTTTCCGTGTTCCTTCAGGTCTTTTAAAGAACACCAATATATTAGTACTAATTTTATTAAAAATATCAAGTTTTACATAATGCTGTTGATTCCCTATATCAAAAAAGTGACTACATCTATAAAGGTATTCTCCAAGTATTAAAATAATCTAAGACACAAGCAAACTTTTATGTGTTTATATGATTTTCACAGAATTGGAAGCAGATTGAATGTCTGACAATGTGTACTCAAGTCCTTGAGAAGCTGTTCTTTAATTCTCTTGGACAGAAACAAGTAGACCTGATTAGTAAATATCACAGTAAAGCAGAACTTGTGGTGTCTATGGATGAAAATGAAGTTCTTAAAAACCTTAGGCACTTATGATTAAAATAAATGAATAGTTACTGTAAATGGACATACGCATGAGTGTTACATGGACTGTCATGCAGTTGTAAAAATAATTTTATGAAGAATTTTAAAAATAATATTGAAAACTTTGGGGTATGATTTTTGGTATAAAACTATGAAATAAAATGGGCAACATAGTACAATCACAGCTATGAAATATAATTACATAACCATAAAAGAATATATGCTCTAAAGACTATTGGTGATTTTAATTTTTAATTTATACTTGTTACCAGTAAAAAATAAATGTTATTTTTTAAAAAAATATTTTATGTGTTTTAATTTTTCCTGATTGGCCAAGTGCAGTGGCTCATGCCTATAATCCCAGCACTCTGGTAGGCCAAGGCTGGTGATTCCCAGAGCTCAGGCGTTCAAGACCAGCTTGAGCAAAGTGAGACCCTCAACTCTACTAAAAATAGGATAACTAGCTGGACATCATGGCAAGTGCCTGTAGTCCCAGCTACCTGTGAGAGTGAGATAAATGGATCACTTGAGCCCAAGGGTTTGAGATTGTTGTGGCCTAAAATTCCAAGGTGGCAGAGTGAGACTGTGTCTCAAAAAAAAAAAAAAAAAAGTTTCCTGATCTACTGTCTAATGAATGCTGTTTCTAAGCTCCTGACAATTTTTCCATATCTTGATGAGGGTAAATTTCAGGCTTTAGCAGGTATAGGCTGTGGATGATTCACCTACTGAAAAGGACAAGGACAAGGCATTGTCATTATCAGCTCCTCGCATCACATCAGGTGACTTATGTACCTTAGAACTGTGGACCCCAGCCCCAGGGCTGTGGCCCAGTATGGGTCGGTGGCCTGTTAGGAACTGGGTTGCAGAGCAGGAAGCAAATGTCAGTGGAACCAGTGAAGCTTCATCTGTCTCCCATCACCTCCAGCTGCAACCATCTAGCTACAGAAAAACAAGCTTAAGGCTCCCACTGATTCCGCATTATGGTGAATTGCATAATTATTTCACTATATAGTACCATGTAATAATAATACAAATAAAGTGCACAATAGAGGTAATGGATCATCATCCCAAAACCATCTCCCGTCCCCAAACCTCTAGGTCCATAGAAAAATTGTCTTCCATGAAACCAGCCCCTGGTGTCAAAAATATTGGAAACCACTGCCTTAGAAAGTTATGTCATTGGAAACACTTTTTCCGAAAAAGGATAGCCTTTGTAAATTATAATGAAATGAAAGATATGCTTACCTACAGATAATATAACTCAAAGTTGTTCATTTTATAGACTATATATTTTTCAAATATGTGATGGTAAATGAAAACTTGATGCCACCTATCAACTTAATTCATTCTAGATGATCAAAAGTTCATTTAAGCAACTTACTCTGTAAAGGTTAAAGAACACTTTTGCATCCTACTTTGTAGGAAATTCTGTGGTAAGGCCATGAATTTCATAAGAGTGCATAAGAGAAAATGTAACCAGTAATGAGTTGTCCAAGTGTTGAGCAGGTAAGCAAAAAATAAAAAATTACTATCACCAATTTGTTTATTGCTCACAGTTTAGTTCCTGTGCCTCACCCACATTCTTCTTGTCTGACTTTTGTTAGAAAAGGTCACATTTTGAGTAATTGGCTGAAGGTATAATTAAAGCTAATTAACAAGTAATGCAAGCAAGACTGCACAATTATAGAAATGATTTTTACAGTGATAAACTACAGCAGAAAGTTAGAGCGTTGCAGCTTCTAAAACACATTTTTTTTTTCCCTAAGCCTTATTTAAATTGCTTACATGAGATAAAGTCAAGAACAGGTATACAATTATGCATGTATTTGACAAGGCATTTTTTGAAAATTATTTCTCTCTCCAATTAACCCAACTCATCTATTCCTACAAAATTTAAATGAACCATGAAGTTCATTCCACAAGTGAGACCACAGTAAAGATAGCTTTTTATAAGTAAATGAATTACATAGAATAATAGTCACATTTATTTTTTAGATCTTATGTGTGAAGTCTTTATGGTTTTAAAATTTTAAAACCTTTTAGTGTAATGCCAACTTAACTGTATTATAAAACATAAGGAATCATGAAATTGTGGAGGAAATTGGTGATAGAGATGCATTTTAATATGCTATTCTTTTCACTTCTTTTGATTCTTCAAAACCTTATAGACACATATGTATCTGAAATAATACTGTCACCGATAGAAAGGCTTTCCTTGGAAGAAACTCGTTTATATGCTCACTTTCTATTGTCCTGACAGACCCTGAGCATGGACTTTTTTATTGCAAAATTTTCCCAGTCACACTTTCCCCCAAATAAGTTTAAGTGGAAAGGATCTCAATCTCTCTCTCTCTCTCATCATTCTATCTTTCTCCCTCTCTGTCTGTCTCTCCTATTTGTTTTTCTTTCTATATTTATTCTCTCTATTACTGCTAAGACCAATGCTTTTCACATTCTATTCAATTCACTTCTTACATCTAACCAGTCTCCACAGTCCACTGATCCTCATTCCACTTCTACTTCTTTCTATTCCAACAATATGCTTTCTTATTTTCCTATTGTCGTAGTCTTCTAAATACTTCTTCCATTTGACAACTTTTCCCTAAAATCCACCTTCTTTTTCCTCACTTATAGTCATCTTCTTACAGATTTCCATGACTTTCATGTCCAATTTTGAGTAGAACACTCTGATGTCAGTCTGTTCTTCACGGCCTTAGAGAACGTAAAGATTCAAATATGATATTGAATGAATCTTCTTTTCTTCATTGAAGTGCCGTCATTTCAGCTGAAAGGCAGTTTCTCTTGCTGGTTATTGTGTGTCTTTTGTATTCGTATGTTTCTATCAGTCACCCAGGATTAAAACCACTGAACTTTTTTGACTAGTCTAATGAGCCTTCTCTAGTAAATGGGGAGAGCTAGACCCACATTCAGACATTTTAATACTAAGCTATATAAACTTACACAGTGTTCCTCAAACTTTAAGCTCCATATAATTCACCAGGGATCATTTAAAAATGCAGATTCTGATTCAGTGGACCGGGGGGTGATATTTTTCACTTCTAACAAGCTTGTAGGTGATATTTATGCTTTCTACAATACCATGGTATAGTTGCCATACTTATCTAGAAAGGCACAAAGGAAGAAGTGCTATGACATATACTAATTACATGTAATTGATGAGAAAGCAAAAGAAAATTTCAGGCAGTGCGTTAGTGTAGGTTACTATGCACTAGGGCAGAATTCTATGGACTAGCTGACTTCAATGGCAAACATTTATTTCTCATAGTTTGGGAGGCTGGAAAGTCCAAGGTCAAGGCATTGGCATATCCAGTGTCCAGTGAGGGCGCTTCCTGGTTTACAGACAGCTCTCTTTTTAATGTAGCTCACACGTCCAAGAGAGATAGAAATCATCTCCCTTGTATTTCTTCTCATGAGGGTACTAATTCCATTCGTGGGAGTTCCACTCTTAGGAACTCATCTAAGTCTAATTCCCTTCTAACAGGCACATCTCCTGACACTATAACACTGAGGGTTATGATGTCAACCCCCAAAATTTGGAGGTCACAAACCTCCATTACGTTTACAATGTTTCACTCTTATCCACCTCAAAATTCACATCCTTCTCAAATGCAAAATGCATTCATCTCACTTTAAAAGCCTAAGAGTTTTATCTCATACAACATCAATTCTAAAGTCTAAAGACAGAATATTTAAATCAGAAATGGGCGAGACTTCAGATACAATTCATCTGAGGCAAAATTCCTCTCTGCATGTTATCTGTGAAACCAAACATACTGTGTGCTTTCAAAATACTTTGGTGGGAAAGATATACATTAGATATTACAAAAGAGAGAAATAGGAAGGAAGGAGGGAAGGAAGGGAGGGAAAAGGAAAGGAAAGGAGGGATGAATCCAGGTGAAAGAAAATAAGCTGATT
>CAUYQS010101867.1:0-13652 GCA_963574585.1 Otolemur crassicaudatus | reverse complement strand
AAAACCAGCACATTGTACCCCATGATTTCATTAATGTACACAGCTATGATTTAATAAAAAAAAAAAAAAAAACTTAAAAAAATGTGAAAAAAAAATCAGGGCTTCAGTTTTGCATAAGTTCAGTTTGAAAAGGCAGCAGTGGCTCGGCGCCTGTGGCTCAAGCGGCTAAGGCACCAGCCACATACACCTAAGGTGGCGGGTTCGAATCCCCAGCCCGGCCTGCCAAACAACAATGACGGCTGCAACCAAAAAATGGCCAGGCGCTGTGGTGGGCGCCTGTAGTCCCAGCTACTTGGGAGGCTGAGGCAGGAGACTCGCTTGAGCCCCGGAGTTGGAGGTTGCTGTGAGCGTGATGCCATGGCACTCTACCCAGGGGGACACCTTGAGGCTCCATCTCAAAAAAAAAAAAAAAAAAAAGAAAAGAAAAGGCAGCAGTGTCTTGGGAGTGCCCCAAACTCCAGTGAGTTCAGAGGCTTTCTGGGTGGGCTTGTGGCGTGACCAGGAGCTCCCCTCCTCCACAGGCAGCACTGGGCCACGCTTGGTAGCTGCCCCCAGGGCTGTGTCTCAGGGCTGCCTTCAAGGTCAAGTGGGGTGGGGCTCAGGCCTAGAGGAAGGAAAGGAGGACTTGTCCATGGGAGGAAGCACAGAGCAGGGTACCTTGTACCTGGTCCCCTGCCAGAGACTCCTTCTTACGTAAACCTGCCTGAGCTCATGGAAGGGGAAGTCGTTTCACTCAACATGGGTCAAATAGGCCTTAAGCACAGACTTAAGGGTCACTACCCAGGATACAGGTAGAATAGAACATGTCCCAAAGACGATAATCAGGAGGTCACACCATAACCACCGAGACGGCCCCAAAATTCACCCAAGGTTGGGGCATTTGCCTGACACTGCTACTTTTCAAAGTGAACTTACATAAAACTGAAACCCTGACTCTTTTTTTTCACATTTATTATTATGAAACCATGGATCGTGTATTAGTGACTGTATAATTGACTTCTTATAATGTACAGAGTTGTAAAATAACTCAGACGGTGACAGACTTGAGTCAGATAACCTGGAAGGATGTGACCTAACCCATGTGTAATTTTCTATTAAAGCAAAACTTTTTTCTTACCTATTTTAGTCTATTTTTGCCCATCTTGAAAATGGTAATAATATATCAATAGTTTGCTGTGAAGATTAACAAAATGATGCGTGTCTTGCGCTTTGGTCAGTGCTGGACAAAGGGCGTGATTTCAGTGAGGGGCAGTGGGCTTGAGCAATGGGTAGATGGACCGAAGACCCACTGGGACAGGAGCCACGTGACAGGTCCATGGGACACGGAAGACCCAACCGTCTCTGCCATGGGAAGCTGCTAACCGTGGCTCCTGTGCAGGGCTTCATGAGGAACAGCCATTGAGTGACTGTGTGTCACCCTCTTTTAAAGGATCATCTGTTAATTTTCACAACCACCTGGATGTAAATATAACTACCCCTTTGTCCAGCTGATGATAGTACAGACTTTATGCTGGTCTCTATGACCTCTCCCAACACACAGGATAACAGTGAAGGGTAGCGCCATTTTGCAGGAGTCTTTCTCTCTCTGAAGAAGCAGGTGGCAGACACTGGCTGCAGGCTCGTGGGCGTCTGTGATGGTGACCAGAGAGAGACAGCATTCACATTTACCCAGCCAGACTCGGGAGCCCTCCAAGTGAGCTGGGGACAGACTCCTTCTGGAGAGCAGCTCTCAACCCTGACCATACCTGATGTCTACTATACCAATGCTGGCTTCTAGCATTGCTCTACCCAGAGCAAGAACTCAGAAGATGTGTGGGTTGAGGGCATTTTTTAAGATTCATAGGTGACTGTAATTTGCAGCTACCTTTACAAAGGACACGATGATCCCCAGGAATCTTTACGGTTCCAGGACACGATGATCCCCAGGAAATCCAAGTCATCATTATATCCTTGAAGAAGGTTCTTGTTAAAAGAAAATGTTTTGGAAAAGGTGAAATTATTCATTCAGATATAGGACATAACTTATGTATACACATGTGCACACACACACACACAGAGATGCTCCTTGACTTGTGAGGAGTTGTGTCCCAATAAACTCATCATAAATTGAATATAGCATTAGGTGAAGAATGCATTTAATACATCTGACCTACCTAACATCACAGCTTGGCCTCACCCACCTTAAACATGCTCAGAACACTCTCACTAACCTATACTTAGGGAAAATCACCTAATAAAGCCTATTTTGTAAAAAACATTGAATAGCTCATGTAACTTGCTGAACACTGTACAGAAAGTGAAAAATAGAATGGTTGTATGGGTATTTAAAGTCCAGTTTCTACTTAATGTGTATCATTGTTGCACTGTGATAGAGTTAAAAAGTTATAAGCCGGCTTGGCACCTGTACCTTAAGCAGCTAGGGTGAGCTCCACATACATTGGAGTTGGCAGGTTCAAATCCAACCTAGGACTGCCAAACAACAATGACAACTACAATCAAAAAATAGTTGGGTGTTGTGGCGAGTGCCTGCAGTCCCAGCTACTTGGGAGGCTGAGGCAAATCACTTAAGCCCAGGAGTTTGAGGTTGCTGTGAGCTGTGATGCTCCAGCACTCTACCCAGGGCGACAGCTTGAGACTCTTTCTCAAAAAAAAAAAGAAAGAAAAGTTCTAAGCCAAACTGCTGTGCAGGGTTTGGGGTTTTGTATGATGCAGGCCTTTTTAATGTACATATGTGTATATGTGTGTGTACACAGGTGGCCCTCAATAGCTCAAAGATAATGAAGAGGACTAGAATCTAACAGCCCAGACCAGGCACAATTTTCCAGTGAAACACAAACTTTTTTTACAGGCAAATCTCCTTGCCTAAGGAGGTTAGGTCCCTTTCAGCTGGCGACAGCCATCTTCCCCAAGTGCTCTGACAAAGGTTGCTAGGAAGGAACGAGGTGAGGCACAGATGAATCGCAGGAGGTTAGAGAATGAGAAGGCACCTTACAGAGTGACCAGGTCCTTACCGAAGGTCCAGACTGACAGTGACTGAACAGGTGGCTGCCCATTATTCTCAGAGAAAGTGGGGACCGACAGAAGGATGCCCAGGGTGTATGGAAGCCAAACTCCCGTAAGTGGCCCATCTGTCCTCCTGTGCCAGTAAATGGTCCCCGAGAAAGGGCCTTTCTGCTGCCTACTCATGACCGTTCCCAGGTAATTGAGCCCCTGGGACCCGTGCTGAGCCACACTCCGTCTTGCCTGCTTCCTTCCAGGTAGCCTGCAGCGCCAAAAGCTCCCCGCTATACCTTCTGATGCCGATAAAAATGAGAAACCTGTTCTAGATCCAGAAGGTATCTTCAGGAGAGGTAGGGAATAAGCCTGAACTGAAGGCCTACTATGTGCTAGGAATGGTGCTAGAACTGTGTGTGTGATTCTCCCAGGTGACTTCTTACAGTTGCTCTAGGAGGTCAGTTGGTTAGACCCATTTTGCAAATGAGGAAATTGAGTCTTCGTGTTGACTTGTCCAATATTACCCAGATAGTCGGTGGCAAAGATTTGAAATCATGTTTCCTGGCTCTAGTATTATTTCCTCTTGCTGCCCTTTTTTCCTACGTCTCAGAACACATGCAGCCTGTCCTCGTTTTCTCAGGGCCCTCCCAGATAAATGTGTGCCTCACTGCATGACGTTTGACACCGGTCCTGGGGGCTGGGGACAAGTAGGACTAAGAGAACCCAAGCTGAGGTAACTCCCTGCACCAGTGGCTGGTGAGGACCTTCCTTCCTCTTTCCCTTTAGTTAAGGGACTAGTTTATGGAACGGGTGAGAGGAAGGGGTTTCAACCATGCAGGCCCTGTGCATTTTTGAAATTGCTGCGGTTCTCTGCCAACCATAGAGAACTTAGAAGGGCGCTGTTGACCATCCTCTGTCTCGGCAGAGTAGCACGTGGCATACCCACGCTAATGCTGGCACTGTCCTTAGGAGTGTTTGGCTTCCTTATAAGGCCATAAGTATCTGAAGGGTAGAACTGAATTTGGGGCCACCTCTGTACTTGACCTAGGGCTCGGTACAGCATAGTTGCTCGGTAAACGTGTATTGAACGAAGGACTGAGTGAGAGAATGTAAAATCCAGGGGCATTTAGAGACAAACGCAGAGCTGGGGTGGAAAGAAAATAACCACCACAGTCATCCGTGATGACTATTGTTTCTAGAAGCACAGCTGGGCAAACAGATGTCAGCTCTGCCGTGCTGATGCTGGCATCGTGCACGGCTTTTTTTTTTTTCTTTTTAATCCCTCTCATTTTGGAAACTTGAAGCCACTAAATGTTTCCATTCTAATGAGATTTCCACAAGGAAAAGAGAAAAATGAACCTAGAATAATCGTGTCTGTGTCATGCTGGGAGGGAAGCAGCATGGACTGAGATCTTACTTTGTGTCTACGCGTCTGGTTCTCAGAAGAAACAAGCGAGGCCATTGCAGGAGGGTGCTAATGGGATAAGAGAATGGAAGATGTTTGCACCTTTTGGTTTGTGTCTGAGAAGACTTATTTTTATATCTGAATGAAAAAAGTCTCCAGGACATGGTAAGATAAGTAAGTAATATGCCAATTACACATTGGCATTTTCCCCACTCCGTTCAGCCTGAAAATGGTTGAAAGGCTGGAGTCTGATTGGCTGCTGTGTAGAGGGAAGGTGAATGCCTACTTGGGATAATTCAGAGCTGCTGAGAAGACTAGTTCTCATTTGTCCTAGGTCCTCCGTTCCTCAGCTGGAGGTCTCATAATAAATGCCTTAGTCTTTTGGTGCAAAGCTTTATTCCCTATTAAAATGCAAATCCAGGTGCCATTTATACTCATTAAACTAGCGATACAATTAGCAAATGGTAATAGCCAGTGTTGGTGAAACTGGGATGAAAACGGGGTCTCATTCATTACCCCTAGACACAGTGTAAAGTCATACCACCCTTTAAAAAAGTCTGGTAAGAGTGCATCAAGAATCCACGTGATGGGCTCGGCGCCTATAGCTCAACCGGCTAAGGCGCCAGCCACGTACACCTAAGGTGGAGGGTTCGAATCCCCAGCCCGGACCCGCCAAACAACGACGGCTGCAACCAAAAAATAGCCGGGCGTTGTGGCGGGTGCCTGTGGTCCCAGCTACTTGGGAGGCAGAGGCAGGAGACTCGCTTGAGCCCAGGAGTTGGAGGTTGCTGTGAGCCATAGCACTCTACCCAGGGGGACAGCTTGAGGCTCTGTCTAAAAAAAAAAAAAAAAAAAAAAGAATCCATGTGATGTTCAAAGCCCAGATATCAAAGAGATTATTTTAAAAGTATCTTGAATAAAGACAAACTGTATGGACAAAGATCCATGTGTTTGCCATGACATCACTTATAACAACAGAACTGGGAGAACTTGGCCTAAGTATCTCGCAGTCCAGCAATGGTTACACGTGTATTTTAGGGTCCTCATGCCGATGTTGCTCTTCCATTAACCATGATTGTTTTGAATATTTTATAGCTAAGTAGAAGAATATTTATGCTTTAATAAGATCAAATGCAGAATGTAACATTGTCACAGTGTGAATCTGTAAAAATTATAGATGACTGCGTCCTTAGGCTAGAAAGGGACAAAGGAAAATGGAAATCATGGATTGATTTCGGGTTTAGAATTCAATATAATCTTTTATTTTCATTTCTCTTGTTTGCTTCAGAATGGCTTTTCTCAAGTGAGTCTTTCAATCCCAGAGGACTAGAGAAGCGTAGGATGAAGGTGTCAGATGGTGGACATGAGGACATGAAAAGTGACCAGGACCCAACCGGAAGCTGGGACAGCTTGGACCCACAGTGGGAAAGGCAGAGGGAAGGGCTGTCAGGCCAGAGCAGAGGAGTGGGGTGCCATGGAAACCAAGGTGCCATGCGGTGGACGGACAGAGATGGCCTAGAGCAGGGGCTGTAGACTCCCGGCTCTGGACTGCAAGCCCTAAGAGCCTCCTGGGAGATCCTCCTGGCTGGGTGGGAGATGTTAGGCAGGGCTGGAGAAAAACACTGTGTCTTCTGTGAGCCTGATGTAGACATGGCCCTGTCCTTCTAGAAGGCGGGGGAGGTCAAGGGGAGCCATGGAGTCTGTTTCCCATTCCTCATACTGCCTTTCACCTTCCACATACCAAAGGCCTTCTCCTCCCAGGCCCAAGAAACAACATTTGAGGAACCTTTGCTGGAAAGAGAAACAACCCTCCACCTTGGCATATCTGTAAATTCAGCTGCCTGTCGTGGTTTCTGCTCTGGCTCTCTTAGAAGCAGGGTGCTGCACCTACCACCTGCAGTCACAGCAGTGAAACCCACCACTGAACATCTCCTACTCCCATAGCATCTGGCAGAAATTCTGCGTCCTTTGTCCCCATCTCTACTACAGCCTCACTAAGTGGGCACTGCTATCACCAAGGGACAAATAAGGAAGCCAAGGCTAAAAGAAATTAACCTTAGCCAGGGTTCAGCAAAAACTTGAGGGGAAGGGGCTGGAACTAAAGGCAGTGTCTGATTCTGAAGTTCATGATCTTTTCACAAGTTTATACTGCTTTTGGTTTAGTGCCTTGTACACAGTCAGTGCTTCATCAATGCTCATAGTAAGTGCTTTGCAAGTGTTTGCTACATCTATCATCCTTTTGAGGTTTGGCGTCATTCTCTTGGCAAAGTGGGTGTCCATAAAACAGACTCAGACCTCGACAAATATCATATGAAGCAAAGAATATTATGTTTGCAAAGTTTGATTTGAGGCCCATGGTTTTTAATCACATCTTCGTTTTCCCCACCTGGTGATGTCACACAGACTTCTCTAACAAAGAGAAGTGGGCACCTGCCATTCTTGCTCTTCTGATTTTCCAAGGTTTACTTTCTTACCTTTTCTGATGGCAAGTACCACAGAACCCAGCCAGCTGTCTGATTCTGACACGCTGTGTCCCGTGACAAGTTCTTGAAGAAATTAGGAAAATGCCAATAAAAATGGTTCTAGGAAGAGTGGGCCGACCAAGATGAAGGCACTTTTGTATCTCGTCTAACCTTCCAGGTCAGCTTTCTGCAACGGATGTTAGAGAAACGTTGCATTTCTTTCTGGGGATGTGTCGTGCGTGAGGCGTGGCTCTGAAGATGACACAATCTTATCACCATGGTTGAAAGTTAAAGAAAATGGGTGGGAGGGGTCTGTGCTCCGGGCACTGAGAATGACGGAAAGGGGTCTGGAAATGGCCAGATTCTGTGGGCTATTCCTCACCTGCTCCGGCCGTGTTTATACTGGCATTTTATTCACTCAGTCTCATAAGGAAGGAGATTACAGCTTCCAGAGGTAAGACCAGTAGATCAAATGTGCATGGCTACAAACTAGATCGAGAATTTGAGCCCAGATTTGCCCAACGCCTAAGACTCTTTGCTTTCTAATAAAGCGTGTTGGCCAAGTGCCAGGTGACTCTGTGGGCATAAAGGGTCGGGGTGAGGAGCGGGGAAGTCAGCAGGAGAAGACAAAGGGACATGGGGAACACAACAAATAATGCCACCAAGTCGAGCCAGGAGTTAGAAGACACATGTAGAAATAAGGCTGGGGAAAGACGGGGCTGGCTGTCTGGCAGATTCATTGGAAGGGCAACAGTGATGGAGGGCGTAGGAGACCAGGAAGAGCCTGCTGGACTGATCAAAAAGAGAAATGACTGTGGCTTAACGGAGGCAGAGAGAGGTAGACCAGACATGCAATATTATTTTAAGGGAAGAATAGACAATTTGCCAAGGGATCAGCTGTGCCTGGAGGGACAGGAGGTGTGGGTGGGCAGTGCCCAGCCCTGGTATAAGAATGAGAAGACTAAGAAGAAATGGAAGAGCTTAGGCCAAATTGACCGTATTCAGAGTGCGTGTCGTGCTGGTGTTAGAGACTGAGGCTCTGCCTCCAGCTCGCCGCCAGTGTATCCAGAGTCGCTTCCTCACGCTCCGTCCTGTTCAGAGGGCTTGTCCTTAATGGCTTGGCTATCAGGACCCTTTACCTGCTTCTGTTTTATCAGTTCTAAGGTGCATTTTCCCCCATTTTAACATCTCTAAAATGAGGATGTGAAATATAATCAATGGCTGTCATAATTTAATTGGCAGTTTCCTTTCTCAGTAGTTTGTACAATTACGGTGTGTCTTACAACTGATGGTGTCTGAAAGACAATGAAACGCAGCTATAGTGTGACTTGGTAGAGTTCTCCAAAGATGATATACGTTTGACGAAGTCCAAATGCACTGTAATAATGACAATTCCATTTTCTTATTGAGAATTTACGAACTCCCTGGACACTGTTTTATGTAATAATAAAAAAAATGGCAATTGTATTAATATAATAGTAACACGAGCATCTATCATACTGGCCTAAGAATTTTTTATCCCTTCTTTACAGAAGAAGAAACTGAGGCATTTGTAGTTTTCACTGCAACCCTGTGAGGTTGAATGATTATCCCTCTGATAAACATGAGGAATTGAAGAGTCAGACAGGTTAAGTTACTTTCTGAAAGTCACACAGCAATAAATAATGCAGTCAAAATTTAAACTCCCTCCCAGATGCCTCCCAAATTTATTCTTCTAGTTATAAATAATTTGTAAGTGGGCGTGCCTTTGTCAGAAATTGAAGAGACAGTGCCATTTACTGAGTCCCTACTGTCTGCCAGTAGAGATTTTATATCCATTATTTCATTGAATCCTCTTCCAAGGTAGACACTGTATTCTCACTGTACAGATGAGAGGAAGCAGAGGTCAGCAGTAAAGCTGAACTTGAGACCCTGAGGCACCCAACTCCAGGGCTCAGGATCCTTCCTGACAAGAGCACCCCATGATGCTTGGTGGGGTCATAAAGAAATTTGCCCGAAAGCCCAAAGCACCACTGTTAGTACCATGCTGTGGATTAAATATGTCTCCAAAGTTCATGTGTTGGAAACTTGATCCTCAGGGCAACAGTGTTGAGAGGTGGGACCTGGCAGTGGGGATTCGGTCCTGAGGGCTGTGCCCTCATGAATGGACTAACGCTGCTAGGTTGGGAGGGTTTGTTCTCATAAGAGTGGTTGTCAGAAAAGAGAGTTTCTCCTTCTCGCTCCTTTGCTTACCCTCCCTCATCCTCTCATCTTCTGCCATAGAAAGCTGTAGCAAGAAGGCCCTTGAAGAGGCCATCACCATGGTGTTTGACTTCCCAGCCTTGAGAACTGTAGAAAATAAATTTATTTTCTTTTTAAATGACCCAGTCTGTGATATTCTATTATAGCAATACTAAAAGACAGAATCACTACTGGGAAGTGGGGCTGTTGCTGTAAGAAATATCTGAAAATAGAAAAGTGGCTTTGGAACTGGGGAATGGTCAAAAGCTGGAAGAATTTGGACAAGCAGGCTAAAAAATAAAATCCGTATTTCCATGAATGGAGCATTAAGGAGATTCTGGGGAGGGCTCAGAAGATAAGAGGTGTCTGCTGGAGTCTAAGTATTCATAGAGATTTCTTATGAAGTCATGACCATAGTGTTGTGAAAGCCATTCTGATGAGCTGTCAGACAAAAGTGAGGATCAGGGTAATGGAAACTACAGTAAAGACTATTCTTGTTATAATGGGACAAAGAGCTGAATTGGCTGAATTGTGTCCATGCCCTAGGGCTTTATAAAAGACAGAATTTAAGAGCAATGAACTAGAATCTCTGGCAGAGAGACTATCTAGGCAGCAAAGCATTCAGGTACTGCATGACTTCTTTTGTCTGCATACAGTAAAATAAGGGACGAGAGGATGATATAAAGGCAGAGTTTATAATTAAAAGGAGGACAGAATGGAAGGATTTGGGAAACTCTCAGCCTGGCCCTGTAAAGAATATAAAAAGCATGTTCAGGAGAGAATAGTGACTTGTGTCAAGTGACCATTCACTAAGGAGATGGATGCGAGTAGGAGGAAGCCAGGTTTTTGTCATGAAGACTGGGGGAGAATGACATGATCTCCAGAAAGATGCTTCCAGACCTCAGGATTTGCAATCCTGCACCTTAGATCCCAGAACAGACCCAAAGCCCAAAGCACCACTGTTAGTACCATGCTGTGGATTAAATATGTCCTCCAAAGTTCACGGGTTGGAAACTTGATCCTCAGTGCAGCAACGTTGAGAGGTAGGACCTCAACTCCTCCAGCCATGATGCATGTGGGCTGGTGTGCAGCTCAACCTGCAGTTCCAGGATGTGCAAGCCGTAAACCTCGGCAGCATTCATGTGGTGCTAATTCTGCAGGTGCAAAGAATGCAAGAGCTGTGGGCCCTGGTAGCCTTTATCTAGATTTCAAAGGATGTTGCAGACAGCCTGGGAAGCCAGGCAGAGACTCATTACAGGGACAGAGTCACTGCAGAGAGTTCTCTCTAGGGCAGTGCCTGATGAAGTCATGGGAGTTGACAGCCGAGAGACCCCAGAACTATAGGGCCAGACTCCAGAACTAACGTGCAACTCCAGTCTGGGAATGCTGCAGGTCTGAGACTTCAATCTGTGAGAGCCACTAGATGGACTGAGCCCAGCAAAGCCATAGGGACAGGGATGCCTAAGGCCTTGGGGTCCAACCCCTTCCCCTGTGTGTCTAGGATATGGTGGTAGATGGAATGGAAGATTATTCTGGGGTCTTAATATTTAATGTCTGCTCTGCTGGGTTTGGGGCTGGACTGGAACCTGTTATTCCTGTTTTCTCGCCTATTTCTTCCTTTTGGTATGGGGTTATCTGTCTTGTACCTGTTCCAGCACTGCACTTAGGAACTAAATGGTAACTAGCTGGATTTCATAGGTTCACAGCTGGAGGGGAATTTGCCTCAGGAGGAATTGTCCCTTAAGTCTTACCCATATCTGATTCACAGGAGACTCGGGACTTTGGACTTGAGTTGATGTTGCAAGGAGTTAAGACTTTTAGGTCTGTTGGGATGTAATAAATGTATTCAGTATGTGAGAAGGACATGAATTTGGGAGTAAGGGTCAGTATGCTGTGGTTTGAATGTGTCTCCCCAAGTCCATGTGTGGGAAACTTCTTTCCCAAAGCAGCAGCATTTAAGAGGTGATTGGGTCTGAGGGCTTTGCCCTCTAGTGGGGGTTAATACCATTATCTCAGGAGCAGACCCGTTATCTCAAGAGTAGGTTGGTGATGAAAGCAGGTTGTCCCCTCTTGCTCCGCTGCTCACGCGCCGTCTCATTACATGATGCATTTTCCATGTTATGACGTGGCAAAAAGGCTCTCACCAGATGCCAACACCATGTGCTGGACTCCTAGATCCAGAACTGAGAGCAGAAAATAAATGTCTTTTGTGTGTAAATGACCCAGTCTGCCTTAGTCTCTCATAGCAACAGGAAACAGACTGAGATCTCTCATCACAAGCATGCCCTCAGGGGTGGCAACAGTGACTTTGCAAAGGCTGTTAACTTGTTTAAAAGCCAAGACAGGCACTCAGAAATGCATGATAACACCACGACATGTAAATAGATGTTTCATGAGAAGACTCACTGTGAAACTAAAAAGTCTTAAACTGCAACCCCTGTACTAATTTTATCCATAATTTTTATTAATTTCTTTAAAGAGAACTCAACAAAACCTGGATATGCACCAATTTTATTTCTCCACGTCATCTTAAATGCTGTTATCTAATTCAACAGCAGTGTTAAGATTAAGTCCTTTACTTTTAAGTTTTAAATATTTTTTTCTATATAGTAGTAGACATGTAACATGTCCTCAGATGGTATTGATTGAATTAAATTGCCCTGGACTCTTAGTTTATTAAGATCAGCTGTTGGCAATCTTTTTCTTAAAGAGCTAGATAGTAAATATTCCAATGTTTATGGGCCAGATTGTCTCTGTTGCAGCTGCTCAAGTCTGCTGTTCCATCACAGAAGCAACCACAGGCAATAAGTAAATAAGTGTGCCGTGGTCTAACAACATTTTTTGGATGAAAACAGGCAGAGGACCATAGTTTGGTAACTCCTAGTGTAGTCAGCCCAAACTTTCATCTACCTTATACATCTGTGAATTTATAAATTGATATGAATATGATTCAGACATAAACATGGATATGGAAATAGATATAGTTTCCCCTATGGTTATTTATAAATTCGATTTTCTCTTCCCATATCTAGAACATGGAAGCTGGCTCGACACCTGTGCTCAGTGGTTAGGGGTCTAGCCACACACACGGAGGATGGTGGGTTCGAACCCTGCCAGGGCCTGCTGAACAACAATGACAACTACAACAAAAAAAAGCCAGCTGTTGTGGTGGGTGCCTATAGTCCCAGCTACTTGGGAGACTGAGGCAAGAGAATCACTTAAAACTTAAGCCCAAGAGTTTGAGGTTGCTGTGAGCTGTGATGCCACAGCACTCTACCAAAGGTGACATAGTGAGGTTCTGTCTCAAAAAAAAAAAAAGGAAGTTTTTAATGACTATTTTTTGTACATGCTATTAAGTCAAATTAAGTACTTTCTGTGGTGAGAAGGAAAGGGAAAAGGAAGTGCCCACTACTTGCCAGAATTCTAAGCACTTCTACGTATTTACACTTTTAAGTGATTGTCTTTTAATCCATTTGATCATCCCATGAGGTGAGTTTAGAGGATACATTTTATTCCATAGTTAATAGGAATCAGTAAAAATTTGTCCTTCAGGGGAACCTTTTGAAATTGGGCTCCAACACTTCTTACCCAACAGGGAAAACAAAATAGTATTTATGTCAAAAAAATGTAATTGAAATATAAAATGTGTTTATCGTATCTCAGAGTTAATAAAATTTAGTTAGTTTATAATGGCAACTAGGCTCTAATTTGTAGCATGAACAAAGACAGAATCAAGGGTTAATTTGGAGGTTTCCTTTTTAATGCCAAACTTGTGTTTTGCATAATACAATGAGACTTCACGTTTTATTTCCCCAGCATTTTTGAGGAGAGCATTATATGAAGTTTTTAATCCTTTAAAGTATCAATTGCTTTGTCTTTGATTTTTTTCTGCAAGCTCACCGCTTGTCAATGACCCTGCTATGTTAGAACAGCTTTCCGCCATCATTTCCATCGACTGTGGGAAATCCCGCATCTTTTGTAAACTTTGCCTTCCCGCTTGGCAAAGGGTTCACATGATATTCTTGAGTGCTGAACCTGATGGTGAAGCAGACTGACCTGCCAAGCCACGACATGGCCTAGATACAGGCTACAACGTATAGTTAAATTTTATTTTTTTCCTTTTTTTTTTATTAAATGATAGCCATGTACATTAATGCAATCATGGGGTACAGTGTAGTGTTTTCATATACAATTTGAAATATTTTCATCAAACTGGTTAACATAGCCTTTATGTCACTTTCTTAATTATTGTGTTAAGATGTTTATATTCTACTCTTAGAAAGATTCACTTGTACCCTTGTAAGATAAACCGTAGAGGTGATCCCTCCAATCACCCTCCCTCCACCCATCCAACCCCCTCTCCTTGCCCCCCTCCCCATATTCTTAGGCTATAATTAGGCTATAGCTTTCATATGAAAGCTATAAATTAGTTTCATAATAGGGCTGTGTACATTGGATACTTTTTCTTCCATTCTTGAGATACTTTGCTAAGAAGAACATTTTCCAGCTCCATCCATGTAAACATGAAGGAGGTAAAATCTCCATCTTTCTTTATGGCTGCATAGTATTCC
>CAUYQS010101866.1:0-21988 GCA_963574585.1 Otolemur crassicaudatus | reverse complement strand
TTAAATAATAAACTTGCCTAATAGATTATTGTGGCTTTAAATAGTAAGCTAAAGAGAGATGAAGATGCTACAATTATCAAAATATTATCAATTAATTAATTAAATATATTAGTAATATTCCTTTTTTTATATAGATAGCAGGGTCTCCTTGTTCCATTGCCCAGATTGGAGTACAGCAGCCAGACCATAACCATTCACTGCAAACTTGAATTCCTGGGCTCAAGATCCTCCTGCTTAAGCCTCCCAAGTAGTTGGGACTACAGAAGCACTTCATGATGCCAAGTTAGTTTTTTTTAATTTTTTGTATAGATGGTCTTACTATATTGCCCAGTCTGGTCTCAAACTCCTAGACTCAAACCGTCTTCCTGAAGTGCTAGAATTTCAGGCATAAATTCAGGCACCACACCCAATCCTCTTTCACCTTTTGATATGTGCTATATTAATTTTATAATGCCCATAATAGATTATAATGCCCATATGGGTAAATTAATGTATTTTATTAAGAATGCATGCTTCTGTTAGTGGGAATGTAAATTAGTATAGCCGCTACGAACGAACAGGAGGATGGAACTTTCTCAAAGAACTAAAAGCAGATCTGCCATTCAACCCAACAATCCCACTACTGGGGCTCTACCCAAAGAAAAAGAAGTCATTTCATCAAAAAGATACCTGAAATTGTATGTTGATCATAGCAAATTAACAATTGCAAAGATATAAACTAACCTGAGTGCCTATCAACTGAGGCGTGCATAAAGAAAATATGGTATATATACAACTTAGCCATGAAAAAGAATAAAATGATGTCTTTTGCAGTAACTTGGATGGAACTGGAGGCCATTATCCTAAATGACATAACCAAGAAATAAAAATTTTAAAAAACCACATTTTCTTACCTATAAGTGGAAGCTGGAAGCTAAGCTATAAGGACTCAGGGGCATACAGAAAGGCATGAAAGATAGTGGAGAAGCAGAATGGGGGAAAGAAGGAGATGATAGAAGAAAAACTACTTATCAAGTTCAATGTGTACCATTCAGATGACAAGGGCACTAAGCCCCAGAGATTACTACTAGACAATTCATCTATGTAACCAAAACCCACTTGTACCTTTAAATATATTAAAATGAAGTAATTTTTTATTTTTGGACTTCATTTTGTTCCATTTATTTTTTATTATTTTTTTTTTATAGTTTTTGGCTGGGGCTGGGTTTGAACCCACCACCTCTAGCATATGGAGCCAGCGCCCTACTCCTTTGAGCCACAGGCACTGCCCCAAAATAAAATAATTTTTAAAAGGTTGACAACTTAACATATTTTTCTTGATAAAGATGTCTTAACACAATAATTAAGAAAGTGTGGTGTAGGCTATATTAACCAGTTTGTTGTAAGTATTTCAAACCAGCACAGTGTATCCTATAAATGCATTCATGTACACAGCTATGATTTAATAAAAAAAATTTAAAAATATATGTAATAAACAAAATGGGGGTACATAGTTGCTAGCAAGAGACAAGGTCTTGCGCATTTAGGATTCATCTTTATTTCCTCATACAGACCAACTGAGTATTATACACAGTAGGAAGCTATTCATGGAATTAACATTTTTTCCTCTTACACATTTTAAAAGCTACTCACTTTTATTGAGTCATTTCTTTTTAGTACGTGGTAGAGATTTTGAGAATATTCCCTTGTGGATCATTTCATCTTTTCCCAGATGCAGGTAAAACTGATTTTTATTATTTCCAACTTGTCCCTGATGGATGGGTGTCAAGTGCTACTTTGAATATGATAAGTAAAGGTGAATTCATTATTTCTGACAATTTATACCTTTACTTAATTGTTCTTGTGGTTAAAAAATTTTCTTATATTTCACTGAAATTTCCCTGCTGGAACTGAAGTTCATTACTTCCTATTACACTAATGAGAATTGGTCCCTGTCCTCCTGGTAACATCCCTTAACCGTATTTTCAGAAGATGTCATGTCTCCCCTCGGCCTTTTCTTCTATTCTGGGAGATTCCCAGATCTATTATCCTTTCATCATATATCCTATCCTTCCTAAATTTCTCATATTTGGTGCTGCTTTCCTAAAGAGAAAATCTACATTCAAATTTTAATAAAGAATAACTAAAAATTTAATAATTGCCTGAAAATTTTTTAAACATAGTGTTAACTTACCTATGTTTTAGGAAATAAGCATGAAGTTCTATTTGGAAAGTCAGTTTTTTGAAAGTTGATTCTTATACCCAATTTCATAAAAGAGCATGTAAGATTGTTTTCTGTTTGTTTGGTTGGTGGATTTTTGTTTTGTTTTGTTTTCATTAGAGAAAGACACTCAAAGTTCTGAAATTTTATACAAACGTGTGTATGTGCACCCATGCAAAGTGTATTTCTCTAGAAAAAAGGAAAAAAACATCCATGGCTTTCATGATGGAATGCTGCCTTCCCTCCAGGAAAAAAGTTGGACAGGATTTAGTCCTGGGATAAAATTAAAGTGAGTAAGTAGAAAACTTACCTTATACAATTTTCTTTTCTGAAAATGAGGTAAATTTGTATCCAAGTGTATTTTAAGTAGACTAACATCTATGAGTGCAATCAGAGGATTTTTAAAGAAATTTAAGATCAATATCTACTCATGAACTAAGACTTGTTTCTCAGTTTTATTTTTAACGTGCTATTATCCCCCTCAGAGGATTCTGCACATGCTCACTGTGGGCTGATGCAAAGCATCCTTTTTCTGTCAGTTACTTAGCCAGCCCATCTTGGCCACTCTCAAATGTGTAATATACAGGCCTTCACATAGGCAAGATTTCCATGGAGCAAGGCAGAAATTCTCCTTAATGGGTACTCTCAACAAAGCTGTTATCAGAGGGAAGAACTGTATTTCCAGGCACATTCTTACATTCTTCTTCCTGCAAGTTTGAACCACAAGGTTTTCCATCCTTCTAAGAACATCCCGTTGCTCCACCCATTGGCAGAAACCTCATCAGCAATAATCCAATAGAGAAATAATTCCAATCAGAGAGTCAACAGTCACAATGCAGAGACTCAGACTACCAGGTATTAGGATATGTACAGATCAAACCTGCTAGAGAGGAGATAAAGATCACCCTATCCAACACCATTATCTTTTCTCTTCAGACCCTCTTGGCATCTCTATTTCAGCTCCCTGCACGTTCTGACCAAATTCACACATGCGTAACTTCTGTGTTGACTCATCTTCTGCCCCTCCATGTATCTCTGGGTTTCCACCTCACTGGACTCCCTCAGTTCCCATGCCCCGGATGCACATCCTTAATGTATGGGAAAACACATCATGTGCTAAAATTTACTGATGGCTTAGGAGAATCAATATATAAAATTATATCTCTTCCTTCTCTCCCAAGAAAAGGTCCAAAGAGGCAACTATAGGCATTTCTGTCTTGCATCCTGGCAGTCTGATCAAAACCACAGCCCCATTTTAGCTCTGCCTCTTTCCCTGAATTATATCCTTTGATCCTCACTTCTATTTCCCAGAATTATCCTTCCTATAAAGTAATAGCACATTGCCCTCTGTTTTGGTTCTGTTTTCTGAGAAAATCAGGCCAAGAGATTTTTCTTAGCTCTTTTGACCAGAGGTACATAATAGAAAAACTCAAGCATTTATTGTAATTTTCCACTTGTAACAGCTATTTAATAAAAAACTTCCAAACTGGAGACAGGGCATCTCCTATCTCGCCCAGTAAAGATAACATTGAACATGCTAAAACATCGAACATGTCATTTGCTGAATGACAATTCAACAAATATTGTTGAGCTCCTAGAATGTCTCAGATATTCTGTTGCAATCCAAATTTCTGTCCACAAACTGAAGAATGAGAAATTTATGTATAATAATACAAAACGATAGCTAACTAATCTCAGGGACTTCCCCTCCTAACTTCTGTAATTATGATTTATCTAGGTGGAATAAGCTTTACTAATCTTACATAACAGCACCAAAAAGAATAAAATGTAATTGAATATCAATTCTAAATGTCAATGATCTTGTTAAAGATAATTTCAGACCCCATATGACAATGAAACTAGAATTAATACAAGGAGGAAATCTAAGAAAAACAAATCCAGTAAATAAATAAGTGCTATGATTTGAAAGTATGTGTTGTGTCGTTCCAAAATTTATATGTGGAAAGTCAAGCACCAAAGTGATAATATTAGAAGATGGGGCCTTTGGGAGACAATTAAGTCATGAGAGTTCTGCCATCACAATGGGATTAATGCCTTATAAAAAGGCTTCTCCCACATCCACTTTTTTGCCCTTCCATCTTGCTTCCTATGAGGACACAGGATCAGGTGCCATCTTGAAGCAGAGAGAGCAGCCATCACCAGACACAAAACCTACCAACACCTTAATCTTGGACATCCTAGCCTCTATATTATAAGAAATAAATTCCTTTTCTCTATAAATTACCCAGTCTTAGGTATTTTGTTATAACACTACAAATGGACTAAGACTATAGGGAACACAAGCAAAACAAGGATTCCTCAGAGAGTAGGGACATAAAGAAGAAACATAAGCTACCTTTGTAGAACAATGAACACAGCCATGATGACTGTTTTTTTGACCTTCTTATAGTATAAGTAAAAAGTTAAGACAAGGTTATGGCTAATTCTAAGTGCCTTTCGCTACAGTTGTTAGTGTTTTAAGGATAGTAAGAAGAAACTGCTTTGACTCATCGATTATTTGCTTATTTAGAGATAATGAATACATAGAGACGATGAGAGGTGAGAATGGTAAATATGGGTAACGGAAGCTTTCAAGGAGTAAGCAAGATTGCTTCCCAGGAAACCAAATGACATGGGTGCCTGACAGAGGATCTACAAGAATGGGGAGGTGAGGTCAAGGACAAAGAGTACTAAGAGACAAGAAGGGCTTCTTGATAAGATCTACTTTGAAACCTCAAATAGACGGACTATATGAAGAGCTGATCAGGAGCATGAGAAAAGGAAAGCAACAGGTAGAGAGAATGAGGTCTGAAGAGGGTTCTAACTTTTTTTCATTCTGCATTTTCCATTTCCGTAACATGGGGAGAGGAGCCAGGCATACTAGGTAAATAAGAATTGGTGCTGGTAAAATTTGGGGATTATAAAAAAGACCTGGCTGGAGGTAGCAGGGAGGGTATTTGAAAATATCTTTTGTGATCATGGGAGAGACTCTTCCATATGAGTTATCTTTCAGACATTAGGAAACTAATAAAAAGTGACAGAAAATTGTTATCAAAGAAAGAGGTGCCATTTCCTTGACCACTATAGCCACTTAATTCTGAAGGAAAGAGAAGGAGAAAGATGAGGGAAAGAGTGATTCCTGAGAAAGCAGAGTTCCCAGACAGCATCAAATATGGCTGGCCATCTAGATCAGCTCACTGGTGGGACTCAGAGCACCATGACAGAGATGCAGGCTCTAAAACCAATGTCCAAAAGGGAAACCCTGCCAGCAGACGTCCACAGAAATGTGTTCACTGCCTGTGCAATATTCCCCAGATCATACCACCAACTGTGCCCACAGCCTCCTCTGCAGAGTCCTCTGGCCTCCTCTTTGTTGCTCCTGATATCAGGCAATGATTATCTTCAGACACTTTCATTGTTTATTGACATTTAACTTCTAATATGATGAACACTGACAAATTTAGCTTGCTCAGGTGTTTGTTGAAAAGCGTATATATATACATATCTCTACTTTAAATATATATACACACACACACATTTTATACATAAAAAGATGAATGTTTTAGTACCCCATAGGAGTAAGTCATATCTATTGTCAGGACCCACACCCAATCATAATGCATAAATGCCCTTATACCTTACTAGGATAAAACAGAGAAAAGATAGCTCTGACCACTTTAGTCTAACACTGCTACTTGAATTTCTTATTTTAGGTTTGTAAGAGTTTTATATTAAAAAAAACTTTAGATAGAGTTTAAATAAAATGAGTACATTTTAAATGTACATGTAATGAATTTTGACAAATATATTCACTGAAATAACCACCAAGACAAATGATATAAAATACTATTATTGTCTCAAAAATTTCCATAGGACTCTTTGCAGTCAGGTTCTATTTCCACTCTGGCTACAGATAATTACAGCACTGATCTGCTTTCTGGCACAATAGGCTATGCTATATTTGTCTTTCTATTTCATAAAATGAAATTATAAAGTATGTACTATTTTGGACTGGCTCTGTGACTCACCCTAATATTTTTGCTTCATCCATGCTACTGAATGTATCAGAAGTTCATTCTTTTCTCATAGTCAAATAATATAAATGGTATGATATAATAAATATGTCAACAGTATAAAACTGTATTCCACTGTAACTCCATTGTCCTTTAACCTACTAATATACTTTGGGGTTGACTCTATTTGGGGATACTATAAATAAAGCTGCTATGAATATTAGTGTGCAAGTCTCTGTGTGGATCTAAGTTTTCAGTTCTTTTAGATGAATTTCTACTTTTTATCAAAATTATCTTCAGTCTTGTCCATTTCAGCTATTCTGATGGAAATATTGTGATAATTATTTCTAAGTTGTATTTCCTTAATACTAATGACATTGAATAGTTTTTCTTGGACTTTCCATTTATATATACTCTTTTAAAGTAATCCTTCAAATAGTTTGTCCATCACTACTGGATTTTTAAAATTACTACTGAATCATAAGTCTTCATTAAACGTTGGTGCAAACACTTGGTAGTAGTATCTGTTGCAAATGTTTTTCTCCCTATCTGTGACTTGTCTTTTCAGAAGATTTTGATTTTCATGAAATCAAATTTACTATCTTTTTCTTTAGGATTTATTCTTTCTGCTTTATACCTAAGAAGTATTTGTATTCCCCAAGGATATGAAGAATTTCTCCTATGAGTTTTTTCTAAAAGTTTTATTTTTACCTTTTATGTTTAGCTGCATGATCTATTTTAGTTCATTTTTTACATAGTAGAAGGTATTTAGCTTATTTTTTAATAGTAGAAGGTACTTTTTACATAGTAGGTTAATTTTTTTTTCTCTATATTATAACCAGTTCTTTCAACATGATTTGTCTGAAAGACTATGCTGCCTTTGTTGAAAGTCAGTTGACATATGGTATTGATATATGTGGCTCAATCTCTGAACTCTGTTTTATTTTATTGATTTGTAGATCTGTCTTTATGTTAATACCGTACTGCTTTGATTGCTGGAGCTTAATATAAGTTTTACATCAGGTAATATAATATTATAATTTGGTTTTTCTTTTTTCAAAATTATTCTGTTTATCCTAAGTTCTTGACATCTTCATACAACTTTTTAGAATTAGCTCAGTTTATGTATATGCTACATAAACTTGGAATTTTTTTTGGAAGTACATTTAATTTAGAGATAAATGTGGATAGAATTGATGTGTTACTAAAATTTATAATCTGTGCATTAGTATTTCTAGTTTTTTAGTTTTTTAACTTCCTCTCTTTGCAATGTTTTATAATCATATGTAAGTCAGGTGCATGTTTTATTAACATTTAGTCCTAAGTCGGTCACTTTGAAGCTATGTAAAGTCTTATTTTTTTTTAATTTAAATTTCTTTCTGTTTGTTGTCAGTATATTATAATACAGTTAACTGTGTATATTGACTTTATATTCTATAACTTTAGTAAGCTCACTTAATTTTAGCAAAACAGTTTTGGTTTTTTTTTGGTAAGTTGCTTAAAATTTTCTATGGATACAATTATGTTTTCTGAATATAAAAGTAGCTTTGTGTCTACTTTTAAATCTGCAGGCATTTGATTTTTTCTTGTCTTATTGCAAAAACTAACTTTTCCAGATTAATGTTGAATAGAAGTAGTAGGAATGATGTCATCTCTTTGCTCTAAGAATATGGGATACAAAAATATTTAGTCTTTCACCACAAAGTACGATATTCACTTCATGTTCCCTTTTATTTCTAATTTGCTGAGACTTTTTATCATAGGTGAATGTTAGATTTTGTTAATTTATTTTTCTGCATCTTTTAAGATCAAACAGTATTTCTCTTTTACACAAATGATAATACAAATGAGCTTTGTTGCTTTTCACATGTTAAAACAAACTTGCTTTGTGAGAATAAATACTACTTGATCGTAATATATTATCATTTTTATATAATTTGAATTTTATTTACTTTACTTACTCATTTACAACAATATTTTTGCTTGACGATAAGATTATTGACATGCAGTTTTATTTTAGAGTGATGTCATTGTGGGTTGAATTTTGCCTCCCCCAAAAGATATTGAAGTCAACCCCAGGACCTGTTGAATTTGACTTTATTTGGAGATTTTAGGACATGATCAAGTTAAGATGAAGTCATTAGAAAAAACCTAATCCAATATGACTCATGTCTTTAGAAGGAGAGAACTCTGACACAGGCACATAGGGAAAATGCCATGTCATGACAGAAGCAGTTATTGAAGTACCAGAGCTGCAAACTAAAGAATGCCTGGAGCTACTATGAGCTGGAAAAGTCAAAAAAGGCAACTGCCATAGAGATTTTGGAGGGACCGTGCCCCTGTCAATGCCTCATCTTAGACATATCCTCCATAACTAAGAGAAAATAAATTCTAAATTCATGTCCTTTACACCATTACACCTGTGCTTCTTTGTTACGAAAGCCCTAGGAACAATATGTGTTTTATTTTGGAGCCAGGGTAATGCTTGCCTAAAAAAATGATTAGAAAAGTAGCATTAATTCTTCATAAATGTTTTCCAGATGTTATAACTACTAATAAAACCATTCTGACCTTGGGTTTTTATGTGGGAAGATAATTGTAAATTAAATCTCTTTAAGTAATATAAGACTATTTGAAATTTTCTTTTCTTTTTGAGTCAGTTTTGATCATTTGTAGCTTTCCTGGAATTTGTTCACTTAACCTTGGTTTTCAAATTTATTATCATAATATTGCTTTTAATATTCACCATTTACATTTATATCTTTAGGCTATTTAAGATGCCTATAAAATCCAAAGAGGCCTTCCAAGTGCTTTGCTTTCTGGTAAAGCTCTGGAGAGGATACAAGATACAGCAATTTGTCTTCTGTTTTGGAGGGGACTTCATGGCACCTTCACTTCTGGACTCAAAAATTTTTCACTGAAGTAGCAGATCCTCAAAACTATAACAGATTTATTTCCCAGCCCCTGGTGCACATGCATCCTTTCAAAGACTCCAGTTTCCTAGCCATTTCTTGTTCATCTCATTTAATCAGTCTGATGTCATAAATTTAATGAATCAATATAAAAACTGGTGGGATGTCCAAACAGTTCACATCTCTTCAGACTATAATATAATGAAAGAGGGAATACTAAAGTAGCCCTAAAGCAAAATTGTAAATGATTATTGCTGTACATCCTAATACTTGTGCAAGGTAATTCAGATCTCCTTTTTAACTTGGAATAAAAAATAATAAATTTGCCCATTAATGGCCATATACCATGTACCTAAGAACTTATTTAATTTCCTTTAGCTAAAAATTAATTAATTAATTTTGCATGTGAAAGAATAGATGTTACAAGAACAATTTGCAGTCATTTGTCAGGATCATTTAATTTCTATAGGAACAAGACTAGGAAAGTAACAAGGATATGTTAGGGAGCCCCCACTCCTTCTGCCTTTTCTCTTTAATGGCTTTGTTAATCTCTGCCTTCTCTGGAGGATGTTATATCATGTGTTAATTTACACTTAGCTGGGGAGTTGGAGAAGAACAGGAGGTGAGCAAAGAACTTTCGGAAGTTCCCACCATGACTTCTCTTGCTCCACAGTCAATATAAGGTTTGCTGCAACTATTAATTGGCAACCCTAATGAACCCCTATAGATACTCATACCCTAGAACCTATGAGTATATTCCAATAGGTGAAATGGGAACTTACAGATGTAGTTAAGGTCATGGACTTTTAAGTAGGGAGATAAGCCTAATTTATGCAGATGGGCTCAGTGTGATCACATAAGCCCTTAAAAGCTGAGAACTCTCTGGTGGAGTCAAAGAGATCAATGGGAAGGAGAATAAGAGATTCTAAGTGTGAGAAGAGTTCAGCACACTGTTGCTGGTTTAAAGAGAGAGAGAACAAGATGACAGCAGGAATAAACATGACATTTAAGAGCTGAGAGAGGCTACTGTCTGAGAGCCAACTAAGAAATAGGACTTTAGTATAAAAACCATAAAGAAAATTCTGCCAATAGCCTTGGTGATATAGAAGCATATTATTAATCAGAAAGGAGTTCAGAAAAAAATACACCACTATCAATACCTTGATTTTGGCTTTGTGAGACCTAAATAGAGTCAGCCAAGGCCCATTGTGTTGAACTTCTGACTTACAGATAGAAATAATAAATTTTCATGTTGTGTTGTTTTAAGCTGTTAAATTTATTGTTGTGTGCTACGGCAGCAAAAGGAAACTAATACATCCCTTTTATCTAATGTGTGATCATCCAAGGAAATGGCCATAGGTCCCGTTGGGAAAGGAATGTAAAAATATTTTAGAATACTATGCTGTGAAGTTTCAGGATATTTCCTCTTGTGGACTCGACCTGCTTTCTAGCCAGTGGGTTCTGATTCTTTGCTTGGGTTTAGAAACTGAGAAAGGGCTAGGAACTTCTGATCAGGCTGACTATCCTCAACCTACTGCTTCACTCTTACAACATTTTGGTTACAGATGTTAAGTAGTGTGTTTGTTGGTTGCAAAACTATTTTGCCCCAAGAGACAGCATGTTCTATTAAATATCTCCATAATTTTCTGAGGAACAAGTCCCTTCAGATCCTTCTCTAATCTTGCTGGTAATTAAGGTAATTGCCGCCTCCTAGTTTCTGGTGATTAAGTGCTGCTACCTGGGGGCCTCCATTACTTCAAGGCCCCAGTATCCCCATGGATATTAACAAACCCAGTTCTGTAACTTCTTTTCCTATTTTCAGTCTTATACTGCCAAGGGCAACCAACACTGAGCTTCTTAGAGATGCTGGTGCCTCTCTTATTAGTGAACTCCTAATAGCCATAGTGAACGACACGTCCTCTGAACCCTCCTGAACTTACCACTTGATGGATCTTCTGGTCTCATATCAAATCTAGCAGCATGCCTATTACCTCACCATCTTTAATTCCTCCCTTTGATCATGCCAGGGCAATTCAGGCATTCCCACTTTAGACCATATTGGCTATTGCTTTTCTTAAGAGCAACTCTATCAGTGAATTTGCTCTTCCCCTAGGGTTTTTGTCAGAGTGATAAATCCCATGTACTTAGAAAGCATCCCCAAATACTTTTTGCTTATTGAATCTTTTATCCCAGTTCTCTTGATCAAGTCCCTATCAGCAGGGCATGGCACACAAGAGAAATGCTAGGGGAAGCTCTTTATTGAGGAACCTGCTGCCTCATGAAGAAGAGACCTCTGCAGTATTGTCCAGCTCAGAAGTACTATCTCTTAATAGAAAAAGAGTAGGCTACCTCCAAAAGTTCTGAGAGTTTGAGAAAGGAGGAACATTGAACAGCTAACATATTCTCAGGGGCATTGAACCACTTGTCTCCATCTCATGTTGCAGTGTCCCAAGTTTACCCAACCTGGTTCCTGATATTAGCATAATTCTCTGCTTTGGATGAGCAAACAACTCTGGAACTCTGCAACTCTAAGTATCAGATCTCTTACTACAACTCAACTATACATGCTCATCCACCGCAGCAAAAGAACCATCCATCTCTTTGAAAGCTACAAATGAGGCTTCCTGTGTTCAAACTTAGCATATAGCTGCTTATTATCAATTCTCAGTTTCTCATTATCCCTCTATATAGTTTAAATACAACTCAGCAGTGACCAACCAACTCCACCATATTTGTAGAAATATTTTTTCACATCTTTCAAATGACACAGTAAAACTAAAGAAGAATTTCCTTCCACACATACATTTTCTTAGTTCAATAACAGTGAAAATTTATTAAGCATGCCAGTCAGTATCTTGTGCCAAGAACTATCTCACCTTCTATTCAGGATAGATTTCACTTTGCTATCATTCAGCAACTACGCCAGGTTCAAATGCCTATCTTACCACCTATTTGAACAGTTCTTATTACCACTTATGTTAGTTTGTGTCAACTGAGAAGCAAATTCCACAATGGGATTCAGGTATGCAAGAGAGTTAATGGTGGAGAGAGCATTATATAAAGTAGGAAGATCCTTTATACCATAATGCAGATATAACACCTACAGAAGGAGATATGCAAGGAAGATAGAACTAACAAGGCCAATGGAGAGTGTTCCCGCCAAAGCCATCCATTAGAGGAGTCCTTAGATCTTTCTGTAACAGACTCACATTAGAGCTTTCACCATGCTCAGGCTTTGGCTGGGAGCAGCTTACAGCCTCCGGAAGAAAACAATAGTGAATATGGAATGGCAGCTTCTGGGGAGGTCATTCAGTCATGTTCCCTGAAGTTCCATATCTCAGCAGTAAATTGTCATGTCCTCCACAATTAATTTTTTTGTCCTGAATATGGCTTTCCATTTTCTGTTTGTATGTCTAGTAAATTTTATTGACTACTGAAAATCATGAATTGTCCATTTTTGAAGACTGAATTTTGCTTTATTTCTTTAAAGACCATTGAATGTTTGTGGCAGCTAGTTATACTTCTCTTAAGTTCTTTTTCTGGGTAGTTTTATAATATCAAATTTTCTGTCCTAAAAATTATGGTAATTAGTCTGCCTAATATCCACTCTCTCTAGTCCCAACTTAGGAAATTACTAGACCCTGTTTGGGTTCTCCTTTCTTGCAATAGAACATTAATTCAATTTATAAAATAATAGGCAGTGATAGAATTTACTTCATTTGTGTCCCTTTTGTCAGTCCTGTTCTTCCTGAAATATTTTTCGTATATTTTTTCCAGTTTTTTAATTATTTACAGTGTAAGATTAATTCTGTACCAACTTAATCCCTCATGATCAAATCAGATGTCTGAATTTCTCAAAAATTCTAAAAAGTCATACTATATGTTTTTCTTTCATGCAAATATGTGTTCAATTTTATCTGATGGCATTTAATTTCCTCTGTAGTATAGGAACCACTCTCCCTCTGTTCCTTGCCTCTCCTCCTCTTACTTTCTATGTTTTTTGGTATTTGTTTGTTTGTTTTCTGCCTTTCATACTGTTGGGATTTAAGGGCAGGGCAAATGTGTAAGAATGTTTGCCTTGAGGGAGGGTAGCCCCAAGAGTGGGGATAGGGAAATTACAGAAAAAACAAAATATATTAAAATCTACTTATTGAAACATATCTTAGATATTGTAAAAATTTTCAAAATTCCTTAGATAATGAAATTGCAATATGAAAACATAAATGGTTAAACCACAGTGAAACAGAAAATGAGTAGTGTTTAACCTAAATGGCTGGCAGAACACAGTGCAGAAAATTGATGATCGCCACAGGAAGTAAACATCATGTAAAGATCTTTGAAAAATGCAGGAAAAGATTCTTGATAGTATCTGTGTTAGAAGTATGCTATTACCCACAAGAGCTGTGGGCTTTTAAAAACTCTTTCACTACCACAACACAGAAAAGTTAGTAAGTTTTTGCACAAGCATACTTGCAGAATTTGAAGATAGTAAAACCAGTAACAATTATAATAATATTTAGTATACAAACACATACAAAGAGAATAGCTCCAGTGAGACTAAATTCTTCGTGGTCAGCAAACGTCTTATTCATGTGTGCAGAGCTTAAATATCATGCACAAATCGGAAACCAAATAAATACTGATTGAATTAAATTGCACAAACTTAATTTGGGATTTTTTATTTAAAAAAGCTTCATATTTAGGTGGAATCCTTGAAAAGTTGATTGAAATAGTCTTGAACTATAAATCTCCAAGTTCAGGAAATAAATAAATGGAGAAATAATAGACAGCACTGCTTTGTCTTCCTCTTTTTCCAATCGATAGAAGAAATTGCTCTGAAACTTCCTAAAGGAGATATTATGTTCCTAAAATTTGAAAAGCTGACTGAAGAAGTTTCTTCTCCTAATGTCAACTTCAATGGGAAATCTGAAAAATGTATTTTGGGAAAGAATGTTCCCTACAAGGTAAAAAATTTGCAAAATATCAAAATTGAACATATCAACATATTAAAAACAAAAGCTAATATTTTAATTAGGCTCTTTTCATTTTCTATTATTTTTAAGCCTTATTATTCAATGTTAAATTGGGAAAAGGAATTTGCACAATATAAAGCCAACAAAAGAACTTTTTGCGGATTAGGTGAGTGGAAGATGAATGGCCATTGAACACCATGTACCTGTTGATGACAATGGCAGGGCATGAGCCCCCTCCACTATCCTTCCGATGAGTTCTCTCTATTCTCTCCAAAGTGCTTATGTAACATTCTGCTAAAATATGTGTATACACTAATAAATTTGGGGAAACCATTATAAAATATATTTACTAATTTAATATTTCTATATCAACTTATTAGCTTTCTGAGGTTTTCTTGGTTTATTGACATCACTACCACTTGTGAACGATGTTTGTGTCCTTGAATTGTTTTACTACCTGTGTTATTGAATTGCATGGTAGCAAAGTTCCACTCATCAGTATTTTACTTTTAAAAAACAGTTATTATTAAGACAATCTTAATATAACAAGTTTCTACTTTCTAATGGAAATAAAAATAGAGTCTTAATCATTAATTTTAACAACTATTCCCTATTCTATATAAACCAATGTGTTGGACCATCTTCTATTTATTATACATTTGTATAAACCATTTGTTAATTGATACTTTCTCAAGAAAAGAAAAAATAAAGTATATAATTTGAATGTGAATGAGTGAAGCTAATCAGAGCTAGTCTTAAAGGCTTTATGTAAGAAATGAATGTGGAACCTGGTGTTCAAGATCAAGAATTCAGACTACAGGAAGAACATGCAGAAGTTTAGTACATAAAATTACTCTGCATTTGTTTTTCTTTGTTTGTTTTCTTTTAAGTGGGCTTTTTTTTTTTTTTTGAGTGTATACCTATACTCAACACGTGAGAAAGAAGAAGCAGGTAATTATCAAGAAAATACAGAGGCGGTCAATTACTACAGAATCTGAACATCTACAATTAAAAAGTAATGTAAGTCTGAGGATGATCACAAGTGCTTAGGATTATAAAATAGAAATTAAAGCTTGTTGTAGATCTTGATCAACCAAAATTAGTACACTAGAATGTCAGTTATTCTAAAATGAAGTGGTATAGCAGAAACTGTATGCATTGTAATATGTATGAAGTGTGTTGCTGAGAGATACTTCAGATACACTGAATGCTTTCTATCACTAGATAAGAATAATGATATAATTAGCATTCTTGCCAGTAAGAAATAACAGGTTGCTCTTTGGTATCTATGGTTTTGTTTCACAGAATTATTGATCATGATTTTCACTTGCATTGGATTGTTTTGTTCTTTATGTCACCACAGAACTTTAACTGAAATAACATGAGATTCAGTCTAAATGCATAAGCACACACACAGCATGGGTTAATATTTTAATTAACAAATTTCTTATTTTAAAGTATAGTTCCTTGCTACACGCCTATTTAGAAACTCTGTGAGATGGAGTAACATACATTTATCTCAGGTCATCAAAATCACATAGATAAATTTAACAAGCATCTGCTCTGAAAGATTCACCCAACACATTGAAAAGTAGTGAAAACTTCATAATAAAACATATATGCAAATTCAAAACTCCCAAATGCAAATAAATTTTGGGTTATTTTTGGAGCAGGGGGTCTTCAAACTTTTTAAATAGGGGGCCAGTTCTCTGTCCCTCAGACCTCTGAAGGGCTGGACTACGGGCCCCGGGATGAGTTGGCTGCTAAGCAGGACAGGCAGCAGCAGCAAAAACACCCAGCTGGCCAGATAAATGTCCTAGGTGGGCCACATCTGGCTGGTGGGCTGTAGTTTGAGGACGGCTGTCTTGGAGTGACCAATTTTCTTAATTTTCTCCAAACAAAAGTGAAGCATATTGGAAAGGGGAAAAAATCCCCTCTCCATAAAAAATTGATAATGAGCTGAGTAAATGGTACTTTTCAAAATTATCCCACCTCATTGATACGCTAAGATGCAGTTTTGGAAAATCCTCTGCTTTTCCTTCTTGCCTGCCATGTCTTTTGTTCTTCCTGATGCTTGACAGACTCATTTGCAACCACTGCTGAGAGAATGTTGATTACACTGTCTTTGCTGTCTGACTGTTTTGAAGATCTTCTCGTTGTCTCTGGTGTCTTTACATAATTATGATTTCACTAGATTGTGTTTGTGGGGACATAGGTGTTTTTTTTTTTTTCCAGTGAACTCTGAACTCTTTATTGGTATAAGGACAAGCTGCTCTACTGCCTCAGTGTCTCAGAACTTTGGTATCATTGGTCTCAGACACCACTTTGCCGTCCACTATCCTGTGGGCGGTGGTCTTTTGGATGGTTTGCATGGAGTTGCTGCTGTCCAGGGAATCACCAGGGTTGAAGTCCTCCCCATCTTCCAGCAGATGGCGGTAGGTGGTGATCTCAGCCTCTAGTTTGACCTTGATGTTCAGCAGTGCCTCATACTCCTGGGCCTGGTGCTGCCCCTCTGCCCGGGTCTGTGCCAGCTCTGACTCCAAATGCAGCAGGACCCCATTGAGTTGCTCCATCTGCATGGCATAGTGGGCCTCCACCTCCCTCAGGCTATCCTCCAACATGGACTTCTGATTTCTCATGGAGTCCAGTTCAATCTCCAAGGACTGGACTGTAGGCGTCAGCTCTGTGAGCATTATCTTAGCAGCTCCAACTTCAGCAAACTGTGAGGTGACCACTGAGGTGCTCTCCTCAATCTGCTGGGACCAGATCTTGGCTAGCTCTTCTTGGTTCTTCCAAATACTGGGCCCACATGTCTGCCATGATCTTGCTCAGGTCCTGGGATTTGGGAGCATCTACCTCCACAGTCAACCCAGAGCTGGCAATCTGGGCTTGTAGGACTTTTACTTCCTCCTCATGGTTCTTCATGAAGAGGAGCTCCTCCTTGAGGGCCTCCATCTCTGACTCCAGCTGCAGTCAAGTGATATTGGTGTCATCAATGACCTTGCGGAGCCCATGGATGTCACTCTCCACAGATTGGCGCATGGCAAGTTCTGTCTCATACTTGACTCTAAAGTCATCAGTAGCAAGACGGGCATTGTCAATCTGCAGAACGATGTGGGCATTGTCCACAGAATTGGCAAAGATCCGAGCCCTCAGGTCCTCGATGGTCTTGAAGTAATGCGCCCAGTCTCTGACCTGGGGCCCCTTCTTCTCCAGGTGTTCACGGATTTTGCTCTCCAGCCTCCGATTGTTGGTCTCCAGGTTCCTCACTCTGTCCAGGTAGGAGGCCAGGCGGTTGTTCAGTTCTTGCATGGTCTCCTTCTCGGTCTGGATGCCCCCTATTCCCGCCAGCCCCCTGGCCATCCCTGTGGCCAGGCCCCCAGACCCCCAGCCGCCCTGGAAGCTGGTGGAGCGGGACATGGAGATCCGGGAGCTGGAGCCTCGGACACCTGCATAGACGCTGGCGGCGCTGCTGGCAGGCCGCACACTGTAGCTGGGTGCCTGGACTGAGCCCAGGGACCGGTAATTGCTGGAAAAGGTGGTAGACGAGTAGTAAAGGACCTGATGTCAGAAGAGGAGAGGACAAAACTCGAGCGAGCTGGCAGAACATAGGTGTTTTAATAAGCTTGGAGACTGGACTTCCTCCTTTCTGTCTGAGGATTTATTTCTTACTGGATGTTGTGAAGCCTTTGTCTTTTTACTTCTATCTTCTTTTTTTCTTCGTCTCTTCTTTTGGGAACTCTTATCAGAAACTTGATTTTATTTTTCATTCTTTATTCCATGTCTATTGATCCTGTGTTTGTTGGTATACATGTATCTTTAGATTTTTCTTTGTTTAAATCTTTGGTTCCTTAAAGGATATTTTCTATCCTTTAATCTATTTACTTTTCCTCATTTTATAAATACTGATTTTTTAGATTCTTTCTAATTACTCTGTTATCTGGTGATCTATGGGGGGATCTGGTAGCTCATCTTAGAGTAAATCATTTTTTGCGTGTTGTGTAATTTATGTTTCAGAATACATTTTCAACAAAGACTTCTTCCTCATGCCCTAGGATGTCCTGTGAGAATCCAGCCTAGGACCAGTGTTTTTGTTCATTTTTTAATTTGAGATCTTTACTACATGTGACTCAATCTTCTTGTGAAAAAAAAATGTGTTTATCCTCAAAGATATGGATAGAGAAAAATATTTGTCACTTATTTGAACTGGCAGATTTATATATATATAAATATATATATATATTTATAAATATATATATATAATTTTTTTAATGTAGTTTTTGGCCAGGGCTGGGTTTGAACCCACCACCTCCAGCTTATGGGGCTGGTGCCCTACTCCTCTGAGCCACAGGCACTGCCCCAGATTAAATATTTTTTAAGTTCTCTTTTCATAGAGAAACAGCCATTTCAGCCTCTAGGCTTCCTGCAGTATCTCAGTCTTCCCTTTTTGGTCATGCATACCTAAGGAAATAACTTCTGTTCCTACATGAACATTAAAAAAACCTAGTTATCAAATTTTAGATCTTATATACGTGCACTTTATTTTCTAAGTCCAATCTAGAAATACCTGATGAGTAATGAGTTTACTGTTCTGCTTATCTTTGCCCCAAACATCTGGGACTTCTTTTTATTTCTTTGGCCTCAATTATGTATTTTTAAAACCATGGTTTGTAGTCTATATCTCTTTTTCCCGTGCTTCTTAGTGGTGGGGGTGGCAGAAGGGAAGTCTGGGACAACAGTTCCCCATGTGACCAAAACTATAAATTGTTCTGTTGGTTTAATATGGCTATTCTTCCAAGTGCTACACTTCTTTCTTAAAGATCATTCCTATGACATAAAGATCATTCTTCAGAAGTTTCTTGTTCCTCATGATCAAATTAGTCTTTGGTTTTACTTTCCTTGTTCAAATCCAAGCCCATTCCCATCTTGGGAAGCCAATTAAATCTAAGTTGCCTTCTCCTTTTTCACTATATCTGAATCAGGATTATTACTGTGCTCAGGATATTTATGTATTATTGGGATGGGTGTGGTGTGATGGATGAGAGTGAATGCTTTCTTTCTTCTCTTTATTCACCACTGTGGATCCATTTAAAGTTATAACATATACTCACATATGCATGGCACAAGTAGTTACATCATACCAGGAATTTTTGCTACAGAAAGTATATTATTGAAGACTAGAGAAGTATTATTGTGAAAATCTATTTCCTGGAATATTTTGTTGTACTTTAGCCTATGTAAAGATGTCAAATAGCTGCTAAAGAATCCTAAGCCATGTTTTATACTCTCATATCAGAAAATATGCATGTTTTGTAAGCTACTGAGTGGTGATTATGACAGAAACTGACCATTTGTTCATCAAACAAAGTTCTCTTTTTTCCCGACACCCAGTTACATTTCTTGGTCTTCTTTGCAGCTGGGTGTGGTCATATGACTATACTCTGGCCTATAGAAAGTGAATGACCAATAACAATCTGCTCCAAAATTTCTCCCTCAAGTCTACCATCAGTAGTCTGTATGACAATATCTACATCAATCTTGGAAGACATATATTGAAAATAATAAAAATTTCTGTACCTATATAATTACCCACTTCAGTCCCACATCACCCTTTACCCCTCATCATCAGTAGGATTTTAGAAAAGCTAAAACTAAATTTCAGTTATTCTCATTCACTGACCTATTGTGGTTTACTTCTTATAGCAGCCAATTATAGCTAATACAATGGCAGAAATTTAAGGAACATTTTCTTCTCTTCTGCCATCCCTATTCCTTTTCTTCTAAAATTACTTTTATGTAGGTGACTGGTTCGCTGCTTCTGAGAATTACTAACAATAGGATTTAAGGATATAACAAAAAAGAAAACTATAGACAAATATTCTTTATGAATAAAGATGCAAAACTTCTTGAAAAAATATGTATTCAGCTGCACAACAAACAAAAAAACCCCACTACAACCAGGTGAGCTTCATCTCAGAGACACAAGGATGGTTCAACATATACAAATATATAAACATGATTCACCACATAAATAGAAGCAAAAACAAAGAGCATATGATCCTCTGAATATATGCAAAGAAAGCATTTGGCAATATTCATCACCTTTCTAGATTAAGAACTCTTACTGAAATAGGCATAAATGAAATATACCTCAAAATTATAAAAGCCATGTATGACAAACCCACAGCCCAATATCACAGTGAACAGTGAAAAATGAGATCTAAGATTCCAGCTTAGAACTGGAACCAGACAAGTTTGCCCACTGTTACCACTTCTATTAAACATAGTGCTGAAAATCCTCACCAGAGCAATCAGGCAAGAGAAGAAAATCAAGGATATCCAAATGGGGAAAGAAGAGGTCAAACTATTGCTCTTTGCTGATGATATGATTTTATATCTAGAAAATCCCAAGGATTCTAACAAGAGATTCCTGGAATTGATAAACATAGCAAAGTCTCAGGTTATAAAAATCAACATACACAAATCAGAAGCATTCCTATACGTCGACAATAATCAAGCTGAGAATAAAATCAAAGACTCAATGCCTTTCACAGTAGCAATAAAGAAAATAAAATACCTAGAACTTACTTAACAAAGGAGGCAAAGAACCTCTAAAGGAAGAACTACAAAACATAGGAAATCACATAAGATGTAAACAAATGGAAAAACATATCATGGTCCTAGATCCACAGAATCAAAATTGTTAAAATGTCTATGCTACCTAAAGTGATCTACAGATTCAATGCAATCTTCATTAAAATACCAACATTTTTCACAGATCTAGAAAAAAATATGTTTGTATGGAATCAGAAAAGACCCCATAGCCAAAACATTCTTCAGTAAAAAAAAAAAAAAAAAAAAATTTGAGAAACATTAATTTACAACACTTCAAGTTATACTTCAAAGCTATAGTTACCAAAACAGCACATAACTGGCATGAGAACACAGACATAGAGCAATGGATCAGAACAGAAAACCCAGATATAAACCATCCTTCCATTGCCAAATGATCTTTGACAAAGCAGAAAATAGCAAACACTATAGGAAAGGGTTGTCTATCCTATAAATGGTGCTGGGAAAACTAGAGAGCCACTAGTAGAAGACTGAAACAGAATCCCTACCTCTCTCCATTGACAAAAATTAATTCATGATGAATAACAGACTTAAAGTCTGTCTTAAAGTCTTAAGGTATGAAGTTGTAAGAATTCCAGAAGAAATATTGTAAAAACTCTTATAGACATCAGCATAGGCAACCAACTTATAAAGAAGACCCTAAAGGCAATCACAGCAGTATAAAAATTAATAAATGGGACCTAATTAAAAATATTATGCTCAGGCAAGGAAACAGTCAACAGAATAAATGGCCCAGAGAACGGGAGAAAATATTTGAATACTATATAATTGATAAAGAGCTGATAACCAGAATTTACCAAGAACTCAAGCAAATCAGCAAGAAAAAAATCAAACAATCTCATTAAAAAATAGGCAGAAAGATGGAGAGTTTACCTCTTCCATGTTTACATGGATGGAGCTGCAACATATTCTTCTTAGCAAAGTATCTCAAGAATAGAAGAAAGAGTATCCAGTATACTCAGTCTTACTATGAAACCAACTTATAGCTTTCTTAAGCTATAACCCAATTATAGCCCAAGAAGAAGAGGAAAGGGGAGAGAGAGGGGAGGGGGAGGATGTGAGGAGGGAGAGTAATTGGTAGGACCACACCTATGGTGCATCCTACAAGGGTACATGTGAAATTTACTAGGTGTAGAATATAAATGTCTTAATACAATAACTAAGAAAATGCTGTGAAGGCTATGTTAACCAGTTTGATGAAAACATTTCAAATTGTATATAAAACCAGCACATTGTACCCCATGATTGCATTAATGT